>PISX010033442.1:0-15077 GCA_004024625.1 Mellivora capensis | reverse complement strand
TGGTATCTCAATGTGGTTTTAATTTGAATCTCCCTGATGGCTAGTGATGATGAACATTTTTTCATGTGTCTGATAGCCATTTGTATGTCTTCATTGGAGAAGTGTCTGTTCATATCTTCTGCCCATTTTTTGATATGATTATCTGTTTTGTGTGTGTTGAGTTTGAGAAGTTCTTTATAGATCCTGGGTATCAACCTTTCATCTGTACTGTCATTTGCAAATATCTTCTCCCATTCCGTGGGTTGCCTCTTTGTTTTGTTGACTGTTTCCTTTGCTGTGCAGAAGCTTTTGATCTTGGTGAAGTCCCAAAAGTTCATTTTAGCTTTTGTTTCCTTTGCCTTTGGAGACATATCTTGGAAGAAGTTGCTGTGGCTGATATCAAAGAGGTTACTGCCTATGTTCTCCTCTAGGATTCTGATGGATTCCTGTCTCACGTTGAGGTCCTTTATCCATTTCAAGTTTATCTTTGTGTACGGTGTAAGAGAATGGTTGAGTTTCATTCTTCTACATATCGCTGTCCAATTTTCCCAGCACCATTTATTGAAGAGACTGTCTTTTTTCCACTGTATATTTTTTCCCTGCTTTGTCGAAGATTATTTGACCATAGAGTGAGGGTCCATATCTGGGCTCTCTACTCTGTTCCACTGGTCTATGTGTCTGTTTTTATGCCAGTACCACACTGTCTTGGTGATCACAGCTTTGTAGTAAAGCTTGAAATCACGTAACGTGATGCCATCAGTTTAATTTTTGTTTTTCAACATTTCCTTAGCAATTCGGGGTCTCTTCTGATTCCATACAAATTTTAGGATTATTTGCTCCAGCTCTTTGAAAAATACCAGTGGAATTTTGATTGGAATGGCATTAAAAGTATAGATTGCTAAAGTCCCCTACTATTATTATATTATTGTCAGTGTGTTTCTTTGATTTTTTTTTTTAATTCGTTTATATAGTTGGCTGGTCCCATGTAGGGGCATAGATATTTAAAATTGTTAGATCTTCTTGAACAACCCTTTGAGTATGATATAGTGTCCTTCCTCATCTCATATTATAGTTTTTGGCTTAAAATCTAATTTGTCTGATATTAAGGATTGCCACCCCAGCTTTCCTTTGATGAGCATTAGCATGGTAAATGGTTTTCCACCTCCTCACTATAAATCTGAAGTTGTCTTTGGGTCTAAAATGAGTTTCTTGCAGACAGCCTATCGATGTGTCTTCTTTTTTTTTTTTTTTTTTTCCATTCTGATAGCCTGTGTCTTTTGATTGGGGCATTTAGTCCATTTACATTCAGGGCAACTATAGAAAGATATGAATTTAGTCTCATTGTATTGCCAGTAAGCTAATTGTTACTGTATATTGTCTCTGTTCCTTTCTGGTTGGTTACTTTTAGGCTTTCTCTTTGCTTAGAGGACCCCTTTCAATATTTCTTTTAGGGCTTGTTTGGTGTTTGCAAATTCTTTAAGTTTTTGTTTGTCCTAGAAGCTTTTTATCTCTCCTTCTCTTTTATTTCTCCAGAAAGGGATTTTATTTCTCCAGAAAGGGATTCTCTAGTATCTTCTATGCTTTTTAAGCCCAGCTAGCATCTTTATAATCATCATTCTGAATTCTAGTTCTGACATCTTACTAATGTTCATATCGATTAGTTCAGAAGCAGTTGGTATTGCCTTTTGTTCTTTTTTTTTTTTTTCCTTTGAGGTGAGTTTTTCCACCTTGTAATTTTGCCCAGAGATGAACAGATGAATGAGAGAACAAAATACTAAAAGCATAGCAATGACTCCAGAAAAATATACACTAATCAAATCAGAAGAGACCCAAAACCACTAGGAGAAGAAAGGAAAAAAAGAATGTATGATTAGGCTGGTGAAAGAACAGAGCCACACACTTGATTTTGGGTGTACTTTGGTCTGTTAGAAGAAACTGCCTCCCAAAATTTTAAAGAAAGGAAAACTTATATGTTTACAAAAAATAAGATTAAATATAATGAAGGGATAAATATGACTATAAAAATGAAAATTTAAAAAGATTTTTAAAAAGGTATTGAGAAGGGCACCTGGGTGGCTCAGTGGGTTAAAGCCTCTGTTTTTGGCTCAGGTTATGATCCCAGGGTCCTGGGATTGAGCCCCACATCGGGCTCTCTGCTCCGCGGAGAGCCTGCTTCCTCCTCTCTCTCCCTGCCTGCCTCTCTTGCCTACTTGTAATCTCTGTCTGTCAAATAAATAAATAAATAAAATCTTTTAAAAAAAGGTATTGAGAAGATAAAATAGTTAAAATAGGTTAAAATAGGAAAGAGGAAAGATTAAAAAATAGAAAAAGAAAAAAATATTGAAAATTTTAAAAATTTAACTTAGAAAGACAAAGGAATCATGGGGAAAAAGCCACGAATTCTTTGTGCTGTATTCCCCTAGTACTGCTGTTTTGTAGTTCTCATTGATCGGTAACCTTGGTCTTAGCTTGATGTTCTTGTTGATCTTCTGGAGGAGGGGCCTGTTGCAGTGACTCTTAAGTGTCTTTGCCCAAGGAGGAATTGCACCACCCTTGCCAGGGGCCAGGCTAAGTAATCTGCTCGGTTTTGCTCTTAGGGAACTTTTGTTTCCTGAATCCTTTCCTTACAGCTTTGGAGGAGGAGAAGGAAGATGGTGACCTCCCATCTCTGACCCATAGGAGTGGAGAGCTGGGACCCCACTCCTCAGTGCTCCCTCAGAGAAAAGCAGTCAATCCCTCCTATCTCTCTGGTCTCCAGCCACACTCTGTGCACACCCAGCCTATGTTCAAGCATTTCTCTCTCTGGCGCACAGCTGCATTTGGAGTCTCTAAGCCCAGCGGATTCCTGCAGTGTGCCCCCACCCCTGCTGCTCCTCCCGGTGGAGGAAGGGAGGTTTCTCCCCAGATCTGCTGCTTGTGGGGGACCTGCTTGAAGAGCAGTGGCCTGACAGTGCCTTGGATCATGGTTTAAGGTAACCCAGAGGAGAGCCCACTCCTTGGCTCAGTCCCTGCAACTGGCTTCCCCACTCTGATACCTGGAAGCTCTGCCACACTCAGACATCCCTGGTCTTTCTGTTACCCTAAGGGACCTGAGACCACACTCTTCCTGTAAGGGCTCTCCCCAATCCTGCTTAGCCTCTGGAGTGATGTCACTGAGTTCAGCAGGCTTCTAAAAGTTCTAATTTTGTGCTCTGCTGCATACTGCTTGCCAGGAGCCAGACCTCCTGCTATAATCTATCTCCCGGGATATCCCCTCAGGCTCACTTCTCCACACGTCCTACCTTCCAGAAAGTGGTTGCTTTTCTGTTTCTAGAATTGCTGCTCTTCTTCTCTTCGATCTCCTGTTGAGTTTGTAGGTGTTCATAATGGTTTGATAGCTATCTAGCTGAATTCCTGGGACCTGACGAAATTTAGGTCTCCTACTCCTCCACCATCTTGCTCCTCCCCCTAGTATATAGAATTTCTGCTCTAAAAGTCTGGTTGTGACAAAGATGGGCCTGACCACCCCTTTGTCCTTACAATGAACAGAACTGCACTATGTGTGAGGTGAACTGAACAGAGTGGCTGTTCCCTCAATAGCCATTTGGAGCATGGAAGGTTGAATTCCAGTCCATTGTACAAATAGCCTTTAAGTATCTGACCATTTTATTCTTGCTTATAGCTCTTTGAGTATTTTCAGTAAAACACCTGTTAATGCTTCCTGAGACCTATACATTAAATTAGACTTGATGTTCTTATGAATGATTATTGTCAATGAAAATTTACTTCATTTATAGATTAAATTGCATTAGGTATCTTTTTTTGGCATGTAATAAATTATTCTATAAGCTGGCAGCTTAAAACAGCAAACGTATTATTTCACAGTTTCTCATGTCAGGATCCCAGGAGTGACTTAACTTTGTGGTTCTGGCTTAGGGTCCCTCATGAAACTGTGGTTAGAATGTCAACAGGAGCTACTGTCATCTGAAGGCTTGACTGGGCCTGGAGGATCTACTTCCAAGCAGGCTTACTCATATGGCTTTTGGCTGGAGGCGACAATTCCTCCTCTTTCCATAGAGCTGCTCATGGCATGACCACTCCTTTTCCTCATAGTGTGCAATCCAAAAGGGAGAGCAAGGCCACAATAAACGATATAAACTAGTCTCAGAAGTGATGTACCATCATCACCTTTTCCATATTCTATTGTCATACGTACATGGGGAGAGACTATAGAAAGGCATGACTACCAGGAAGTGGAGATCATGGGGACATCTTGAAGGCTGGTTGGCTGTCATAATATCCTTTCTTTTTTTTATATATATATATATATATATATATATATATATATATTCTTTATTCTTAGAAATACCACTTTAGTATACCATTAAAGTATTTCTACTTTTGCATATGGCCATATTCCTACAAATATTCAGGCTATCTTAGGGCTTTTAGGACCACATAAAAAGACAATAAGTGTATGAGGAACTTTTGTGCTTAGGTTTTATAGATTCTTTTTTTTTTCCCCAATACATTCTGAATTTAAGACCTTGTTGCTCATTTAATGTGAGTCCCTTTGTTTCATAATCCTCATTTGAGTAAGGTAGTGGGACACCTCTGTACCATGTTGCTTACCTGTCTACAGCAAAGAAGTTTATGGCAAAACTACTTAGAACTGGTTGGGTGATGCTCTCTTTGTAGTCTGGGCTCTGTAGTGCCTTCCAGCTGTGAGCATCTCTCCCTGATTAAAAATCTAGTGCTTAGAAACTTAGGATTAAAAAATATATATGAAACTCAAGCCAGCTTCTGCATGCTCAACCAAGAAACAGCAATCCATTTCAAATACTGAAATCAAAGTGAGCTATACTGGATATTTATGACTATACTTTCATAGTAATACAAGGAATTTTCAAGGTAATATAGACTCTATGCAATTTTTGCTTCATATGCTTACTTTAAAACCCCCAAAGGATTATTGCATTGTATACATGGTATATACTTCCTGTTTAGTTTCCCATGGCCACCATAATACCCCAAACTTGGTGGCTTAGAACAAGAGAAATTTATTCTCTTACAGTTATGGAGTCCAGAAGTCCAAAATCAAGGTGTTGACAGGGCTGTGCTCCCAATGAGGGTTCTAGAGGAGAATCTTTCCTTGCCTCTTCCAACGTTGGATGGGTCTAGGTGTTTCTTAGCTTGTGGTTATATAACTCTGATTTCTGTCTTTACGTGCTTTTCCTCTCTTCTCTTTGTGGGTCTCTCCTCTGTGTCTTCTAGAAGGACACTTGTCATTAGGGCCCACCTGCAGAATAAAGAATGATATTATTTTGAGATCCTGAATTACCTTTGCAAAGACTTTTTTTGGTAAGATCATATTCACAGGTCCTGGAGTTTAAGATATGAACATATCTTTTTGAGAGCCACCACTCAACCTACTATATGCTTCTTTACTATAAAACTGAAAACAAATTATATGTAATACAACTTGTAATGTCTGGAAATGACTATCAATTTTTCTTTATCAGAATATTTGTGGAGCCTTTAATCAAGAATGTCTAAGGTGGCATTTAACCCTCTCCTTCATCTTGTTCATACCTATGTCCTTTTTTCTTCTAACATGCCTCTGCACAACTCTCAATCATGTTTGTCTATTTCTTTACTCCATGTTGAACTGTGTATCACACTGGGTTTGTTGGTTTTTGACACAGTGACTACTATACAATTAAGTCTTCAGTTTCTGTTTGCTTTCATTTAAAGTTCAGTCTTAAAGACAGGGGGGTTCTGCCTGAAATGTGACAATGGTATTTTCATTATCATAGCTATTTCTATTCTTACTTGCTATTGTATCTCTATAAATAAAGGCACTCTAGCTCTTTATTATTTTTTCAAATCTGACATAATACTTTCTTAATAATTTCTGCAAAATATCCACTGTCTAAAGTTCTAAAACTTGGAGGTAGTTTTGATGAGATGAGGGAGTAGACCTCTATGTCCAATATTGAATGGCTTTCTACCATTTTTCAAAAGCTGTTTACCTGCATTTGTTTTCTGTATTTCATTTTCATATGTTACCATCTGTCTTTTGGCAACAACAGGTTGTTTCACTGGGATTTTGCTATTGAACAGTTTCTTGACCATTTACTAACTGTAGGCAGTTCCTTAAATCTACCCACCTGGATTTTTTTTTCAAATGTAATTTTGTAAGGTATTTCCTCATACATATTTCTTTTATCCTGATGGACAACATTTCACAAGAATTCCAACTAGGTAACAGGATACCCCTCAAATGGGTGCAGAGGTTGAATTTTGAAGGACTGGACACAGGCTAGAACCAAATTTGAAAATCTGTTACCAAAGCTAGACACTTGCCAGAATGGTTCAAGGCTGTTAGCTTAAACAGAAATTCAACCATGATATAGGTATCTTTATTTTAGGTCTAGAAGTCAAAGTTTGGCCAATTTAGAAGGGTATTTACTTTCTTAGGGTTCTGGATTGCATTACACCAGAGTTGGAAAAGCAGGTGCTCGCTCTCCCAAGCCCATCCTCATTCAGTCAAATGATGGTTGTTTTCAGTTGAAAAAAATCTACAAAAGAAGATGCCAGCTGATTTGCATCACTGAAATGAAAAAGCCAGGGGATGAATAAGAGGCTTAGAGGAGCTGTGTCCTACGTGTTTAAGAAAAAGCTGAAAGCAGAGCAGCTTAAAAAATTGAAAGCATTAAAATCAATATTTAAGAGGTTCATTTAACCATAACAAAACCACCTTAGCAACAGACTTTTTTATAGTGCTTTGCAAAGGAAGTAGGGCTCTCTGAGCTAGGATTGGCTGCTCAGTGCAGTGAACCCATGAAAAAGGACTTGATGTTCCATTGAACTGGAAGCAAATTATGTTGCCAGGGAAACCAGCCCCTCTGTGCTTCTCAGGTGAAAGGATGTTTGATCTTTAAAACAACAGAAACAGGGGTTTACATGATGAATATTACCTGCATTGTCCAAAAAGTGCAGTTAGGGTGAAACAAATGTATTATTGCTGCAATTACTAAATGATTATAAAGGCAGAAAATTGTTGCAAAGTCATTTGGTACATACCTTACAAGGGATGCTGGCAAAAATTTAGCTGCAAATTCATTAATGTCATGAAAATTTTCAGTATGATGATGAGAGTAGTGTGTCTTCAGGCGTAATGCTATTTTATAACTAATCTTGCTCAACTAGATAGTATTTGGTGGTATTTCTCTGGGTGCATGATCCATCCTAGGAGACCGATTTATCAAACCTTGCCTCTAATTTGAAAAGGTTTCTCTAAGTACTAAGAAACACAGAGTTACAGTTGAAAAAGGGAATAGGGGGAAACTTTTAAAATTTGGGGATTGGATAGGATTAATAACCTCATTTTCATTTGCTTTTGACATTTGGAGACTTGTCACACTGATAGCATTGCACAAGTATGACATGGTGTGTACTTATGATCAGTGAGTCACTTCTTGGGTTCAGTTTCAAGAGTCAGTTTGCATTATCCTGTGCTTGGGGAGCTGTTTGAATTATTGAGTTAAGACAAGGTTTATGGCCTTTATATTTGCTGTCTAGCAAAGAGTGTTGAATAATGAATTACATTTTTAATCAAAGATTTCCTTTTACTCGAATGCCTTATTTCCCAAT
Source organism: Mellivora capensis (assembly GCA_004024625.1). Lineage (NCBI taxonomy): Eukaryota > Metazoa > Chordata > Mammalia > Carnivora > Mustelidae > Mellivora > Mellivora capensis. Next base: position 7,463 of record PISX010033442.1, on the reverse strand, counting down.
AGGCCTAACCTGATTTATTATGCTGAGTTACTGTCTAGGAGGAGTGTGTGTAACTTTGGCTTTCTTCTGAGAGAAGATGAACATTGGGGAAGCAGCAAGGGAAATAACAATTTTGACTTTTGGAAGTACTTGAGTTTTGGGGTAGCCATCCATTTATTCATCTACTCATCTCTCCATGAGAGGCTTTTTACTCCAAAATACAAAGCACTCAAAGGAGCTACAAAGACCTAGTTCTCATCATTGTAATGTCTTGGTAGGGATAGATAGAAATAGGATAAGTTAAAGCTGCTATAGTGTTCCAGCAGTAGTGCCTGGGATGTGGTAGGCACTCAAGAAACAGTTGTCAGATGAATGGACATATAAAGTACAATAGAAACATGAAGTAGGGGGTGATGGATTCTCCTGGGGAATTTGGAGTGTTGGTTCTTCCTCATTTCATTTGGGTCTTGGCTCAATATGACATCCTTTTAATATCCTCTCCCTATCACCACCCCTTTCCTGCAAATGACTTGAATCTATCTTTTTCCTTACCTCACTGTACTTTTCTTCTTAGTATTTGTCATGACTTGAAAAGATGACATACATTGATTTGTTTGTTAGTCTATTACTACCACTTGACTATGAACTCTTGCATATAAGGATGTTGTCTAGCTTGCTGCTGTACCCCAAGAGCCTCAGTGCCCAGCACATAGTGCATGCTCACCACGTATTTGTTAAAAGGATAGGTGAATGAATGGATGATAGCTTCTGGAAATACAATTTACCACCCTGGAAAGATGAGAACTCATTGATTTCATATTTGAGTCTCCAAAGACATAGTCACTGGCCTTGAGGAGATTGGTGGGCTGGCAAAAAATTTCTTTTTTGTCTTATACATTATAATATTGCCATTAAGAAAAACAAATAATGTCATATAGTTAAGAGTAGAGAGGCATGGAATGCTGGTATATACTATGAGGTGTTATACAACTACTGCCATTTTTCATGTCTTAAAATGAAACCATTTCTTGTTGTTAGAAATTAAAGAAAATATAATTTCCTGTTATGATTATGGACACTGGAGTTGATTTACCTTTCATTTAGCCTCAACTGAAGATGACAAAGAAAAGAAAATCAGATTATCATTTTTAGGGAAGCACATTTTGGGCTGAAGAAAGGTTGTCGACCATAGAGCTGAAGGGAAGATCTTACATCTGTACATGTTGAAAATACACCAGGCAAAAAAAAAAAAAAAATCAATAAATACAAATAAATAAAATAAAAAAAAACCACAAATAAATAAATACATATAAATACAAATAAAATACAAATAAATAAAAATCTATAAACAAATCTATAAATACAGAGAACAAAGTGATGGTTGCTACAGGGGATGTGGGTGTGGGGAATGGGCAAATTGAGTGAACAGGAATGGGAGGTACATACAGGCTTCCAGTTATAGAATAAGTCACACGGATAAAAAGCACAGCATAGGGACTATAATCAGTGGTATCGTAATAGTGTTGTATGGTGACAGATGGTAGCTACACTTGCAGTGAGCATAGCATAACATATAGAGTTGTTGAATCACTAAGTTGTACACCTGAAACTAATGTAATATTGTCAATTATATTTCAATTAAAAAAATAACTAAGGCAAAATGGATCTTCATTATGAGAAGAGGGCAAAGCTTGGATTTGTCCAACACAATAGCTTTGTTTACAAACTTGCTTGTTGCAGTGGCAAGGAAGGGAAGCCACACACGATTGGAGAAGTTCCAGGTTTACTGGCAAGTCTAATATTTTGAAGCAGCCCTTGGAGAAATCTGTTAGGTCACATTTCTTTAATATGCAGATGGATGAAATTACTCAGATATCTTGGGATAACCTATTCTGTCTTTCCTATTTGGGACACCTTTTAGGAGGAACTTTAAAAGCTAATATCTTTGAGATGATATAGGGAGTTTTGTTCAATTTGGGAGAGCCTTAATCTCTTTGTAATATTTTTTTTTTTATCACTTCAGCATTGGAAAAGCCTCACGATCTCTGAAGCTCAGGGCCAAGTGAAGTTTCTTTGCCAGGCAAAACTCCAACTGGAAGGAAAAGCTTGGCCTCTGAACCCAGATGAAACAAGATGAAACGTATCTATTTTTGCTGTTTTGATGAAGCAAAAGCTCCACATGTTGTGTTGTTGCTGAACCATGCTGTCTTTATGAAGGTGTCTCATTCAGGCCCATGATTACTGTTTTAGAACTCTCTTAAGACTCCCCATTTTTTATCTCCAGTCTTGCCTTGAAATACAGACTGACTTACCCAAGTGACATCCTCACTTGGATGTCCAGTAAGCATCTCTGATTGAATGTGTATAAGACAAACTCTTTTTTAAAAAATTTAAATTCAATTAGCCAACATATAGTACATCATTAGTTTCAGATGAAGTGTTCAACAGTTCATCAGTTGCACACAACACCCAGTGCTCATCACATTACGTGTGATGCCCATCACCCAGTTGCCCTATCTCCACAACCACCTCCCCGTCTACAATGCTTAGACTGTTTTCCAGCATCAAGAGTCTATCATTCAGTTTTCCCTCTCTTCCCCTATGATCTTCCACCCTATTTTTTATATTCCACATATGAGCAAAACTGTATGATAATTGTCCTTCTCTGGTTGACTTATTTTGCTTAGCATAATACCCTCCAGTTCCATCCACATTGATGGAAATAGTAGATATTCATCCTTTCTGATGGCTGAGTAATAGTCCCATATATATATATGTATATATATACACGTATATACATATACACATACATGTGTATATATACATATATACACATATATACGTATGTGTATATACGTGTGTGTATATGTGTGTGTGTGTGTGTGTGTGTGTGTGTGTGTGTATACATATATATATATACTGCATGTGGCTGTCCAATTTTCCCAGCACCATTTGTTGAAAAGACCATCTGTTTTCCATTGGATATTCTTTTCTGCTTTGTCAAAGATTAGTTGACCATAGAGTTGAGGGTTCATTCCTGGGTTCTCTATTCTATTCATTGATTGATGTGTCTGTTTTTGTGCCAGCACCATGCTGTAAGACAGATTCTTGATTCCTCTTCACCACCTCTTGCTCCTAAAGCTTTTCCAGGTTGTATAAATAATGCTGTCTGGTTTCTGGGGTCAAGAACTGGGAGATGTCCTTGACTCCTCCATTTTCTTCAAGTACCTCTAATCTGCTGTATATTTTGGCTTGGCTCTATTTCCAAAATTGTATCTATGTCTGCTGCTGTCACCCACGTAAAAGCCACCGTTATCTTTTAAACTACTGAGGGAGCCTCCAAACGAATCTTTCTTTTTCCATCCTTGCTCCTTCTAGCCTCTTCTCCACACAGCAGTAAAATGAGCTTGTTAAGCTGTACGTCTGGCCTTGTTACACTTTGGCTCAAATCCTCTGATGGCTTTCATCATATCTAGAATCAGATCCAAATTTTTACCATTGCCTAGAGGGTCATACATGATCTCACCTAACCTCATTTCCTCCTGTTCTTCTTGCTATGTTCCTGATCACTTAGTCTGGAAGAAAAGTCCATCACTCTCTGTGCCTAAACTTTAATTTTTCTTTATAGATTTGTGGTTTGGGGGAGATATTAAGCAATGCCCCTTCTTGTCATGTTCTGAATTTTATAAATAGGGCACAAGGACAGTCAGATGTTGAACAGAATATCAACCTTTTTTTTTTTTAAGATTTTATTTATTTATTTGACAGACAGAGATCACGAGTAGGCTGAGAGGCAGGCAGAGAGAGGAGGAAGCAGGCTCCCCACTGAGCAGAGAGCCAGAAGCGGGGCTTGATCCCAGGACTCTGGGATCATGACCTGAGCCGAAGGCAGAGGCTCCAACCCACTGAGCCACCCAGGCGCCCCAGAATATCTACCTTTTTTATGAGAAAAACTAATGAATGAACATGGCTTTAAATCTTTGACCAAGAGGGATATAGCAGTAAAGAAAACAAAGACCCTGTTTTCATGGAACTTGTCTTCCAAGGTGATTTTTTTTAAAGTTTAAAAGCATTATCAAATATATATCATATATATGTTTGCATCTATGTGTGTGTGTGTGTTTTATATATATATCTTTGTTTCATGTATCTATGAAAGAGCCATGAAATAGGACCACAGCATGAAATTCCCTACCACTAGAAATTCAAAGAATTTTTTGACGACAAATTTCTGAAGCATCTGATAGGTATGAATTTAAACTAATTTATTTTGAGAGAAGTAAAAAACTTGCTTGGAACCTTTTGTCAAGGAGGAGTTAATTCTTGACTGAGCCACCCAGATGCCCCTCTGCTGGGACTTTTATAGACCCCCATGAAAGGCTTGAAACTATCTTGAAACAGCATAAGTCTTTGCTAGTCCCCTCAAATCCCCCCTATTTGCTGTGTGCCTGGATTGCTGCAAGATGACGACATGTTCCTAACCTTCTGTTAAGAACACTGGACTCTGCACCATGTCACTATAGCATCACTCTACCCTGTCTATAAATATGGATGCTATGTTAACAAGACTTATTGCTAATTTAGTGGCAGTGGAGTATAGGCTTGTGAGCTGCACACATGCACAGAGAATGGTATTGAAAACAGGAAAGATAATTAGAGTTTAATAAATGGTAATTTGCTCAAAAAAAGGAGTTCTTTTTTTTTTGGTAAATGTGTGTGTGTGTGTGTGTGTGTACACACACACACACAAATAGCTAAGGATTAGGTATATATTTTTATTTCCCAGAGCACCATGATGGATGATTGTTTTTGATCAGGTTGCCACTGTAAAGGAAGTAGATACCTATAAGAATTCCACTGCTGGAAAATTGCTTCCGTGTCATGGAGTTCAGTGTGACTATGCCCTGTCACTTGATCTTCCTATGGCCAGAAATGTACAGACCTCTGGGAACACTGCAGAATTTGTTTGAAGGTTGCTTTTACTTGGAAGACCTGTATATTAAAGCATGGATTATTAATCCTTTCCATGCTGACATCAGTGCATCAGTGATACCGTCTTTGCCAAAGATGATCTCATGGATTTGAGGACAAAGGAAATGGTACAACATGAATTCATCCAAAATCTTGAAGCATTCTTCCTTGAAACAAGCCTGTCTGTCAAGGTGAAAGATGGGTGCTTTGATTCTTGGCTGCTGTGTGTCATTTATTTTTTAGGACTAGTTGCTATCAAAATTAAAAGTTGCTTAAATATTAAAGATGGCTTGAGTTCTACTTCAAAATCATTTCATAATTTCAACTTCTTATTTATGTCAAGCAATTTCAACCTTCACAGTGAAATTTACCTTTGAGCAGATTTTTTGGGGGAGAAAAAATTTGGATTTATTTCAGTCATTGCTCAGAAAATACCCATTAATTTTTGCATGAAAATGAGAAACATGACTCTTTGTAAGCCTGCTTGTATATTCTACCTATGTGAAGGAAATAAATATCCAGTCTGCAAATGCATTGTATGCCAATGTGTGTTTGTGTGTGCTTTTGTTCATTCTCCTCTGCAGAGAGCTTTGATTCTCAGAGAGGTTTGTGACCCCCAAAAGTGAAGCTCACTGTCCTAGAGAGTTCTCTTCTTGCATGGAAGTCTATTGTATTGCTTACACAGCATCGATTTTCTTCCTTCTGGAAAATGTGCCTAATGTCTTTGGCCATACTTAGTACATGGTATGGGAGATCTGTGACCTAGCTCTAATTAAGTCAATGAGCCTAACCATCCTCTGAACCACAGGGACAAGTAAATGACCCTAGTGGTCTAATCAGAGCCAGTGCCAAGATTTTTTTTTTTTTTTTTTTTTTAGATATTGAGGAAGGAAGCACTCTTCTACTGGACTTGGAGCTATAGTGATCAAAACCTGGAAGTGGGTGGTGTCACTGTAGGGGAAAATCTTTCAACCTGAAAGTGAGGCCAGCACAACTGACAACAGAGACAAGAGTTCAAGAAGGACAGCTTCTTGGTATTGCCTGCCCATCTGATGATATCTGATTTTAAGTTATGTGAAACAACTTGTTTTTTCACCTAAAGCTACCTGAGTTGGCTTTGTCACTTGAAAATAAGAGTCAGGACTACTATGTAGCAAGGCTCTCCTAATTATAAATTTAAACACAGAACTGGGACGCCTGGGTGGCTCAGTTGGTTAAGCGGCTGCCTTCGGTTCAGGTCATGATCCCAGCGTCCTGGGATCGAGTCCCACATCGGGCTCCTTGCTCAGCAGGGAGCCTGCTTCTCCCTCTGCCTCTGCCTGCCACTCTGCCTGTACTTGCTCTCTCTCTCACCCTCTCTCTCTGACAAATAAATAAATTAAAAAAAAATAAACACAGAACTATAAACTATAAGTAATAACAAAGTCAGGAGTTTTTAGTCTTAATACCCAAAACTTTGGCACTGAAGAATTTTCAGACTGATATATGTCATTGGTCATTATTAACATAACTGACAAAGTTTGAGTTTGTTGTTTTACATTAAATACATTTTTGCCTCCATATTACCCAGTCATTTTGGTAAGACAAGTCCAGGAGATCTGAGTAGTCAGATGGGGAAGATACGGCAGCTATCCAGAGCAGTTGTCAAATGAGGAGCCATATACTGCAGCAAGGCTAACCTAAGGCAACCAACGGTGATGTCTGGTAACACCTGGGTGTAAAGGAAAACAAACCCAAATGTCCAGTGATAAGGAGGCTGAGAAAATAATGGCATATTCTTGTGTTGAGCTACCTAGTATTAACAATTATATTTCAAGTATTTGTTTATAGTCATAGAAAGATTCATGATCTACTGTAAGAAATATGTGAAATTTTATTTTTTTAATTTATTTTAAAAATTGTAATTCAGTGTAGTTAACATAGTATTATATTAATTTCAGGTGTACAATATATTGATTCACTAACTCTATACATTACTCAGTGCTCATTATGAAAAGTGTGCTCTTTATCCCCTTCACCTACTTCACCGCCACCCCCCTTCACCTCCCCTTTGGTAACTATCAGTTTGTTCTTTATAGTTAAGAGTCTGTTTTCTGGTTTGTATCTTTTGTTCTTTGTATGTTGTTTTTTTTAAATTTACATATGAGTTTGATCATATGGTATTTGTCTTTCTCTGACTGACTTATTTTGCTTAGCATTTTACCCTCTACTTCTCTCCATGTTGTTGCAAATGGCAAGATTTCATTCTTTATGTAATATGTTAATAATCTTTTTAATGTAATATTTATATATATGTATATATACATATCCCATATCTTCATGCCCATTCATCTATCAATGGACACTTGGGCTGCTTCCATAATTTGGCTATTGTAAATAATACTGCAAAAAACATAAGAGTGCATATACACATATATTTTTAAAATTACTGTTTTCATAATCTTTGGGTAAATATCCCATAGTAGAATTATTGGATTGTATGGTAATTTAACTTTTAATTTTTTGATGAACCT
>PISX010033441.1:0-15063 GCA_004024625.1 Mellivora capensis | reverse complement strand
AGGGAGTTGAGGGAAATTGGGGGGGAGATGAACCATGAGAGACTATGGACTCTGAAAAACAACCTGAGGGTTTTGAAGGGGCGGGGGTGGGAGGTTGGGGGAGCCAGGTGGTGGGTATTGTGGAGGGCACGCATTGCATGGAGCACTGGGTGTGGTGTAAAACTATGAACTCTGTTACGCTGAAAAGAAATTTAAAAAAAAAAAGAAAAAAAAAAAAAGAAAGTCGTTAAGTGAGAAGGAGCTTCTCTCATAAAAATGAAGCTGGAAGGTAGTTATTAACAGATCTCTCATCAAAGAGAACTTCATTTATCTCCCATTTATGAACCCTGCCCATTCGGTTTTGTATTTTTTTTAAAGATTTATTTATTTATTTGAGAGAGAAAAAATGAGCAAGAGCGAGAGAGAGAGAGAAAGAAGGAGCAGGGGAAGGGGCAGAGGGAGAGGGAGAAGCAGAGCCCCAATGAGAAGGGAGCCCACATGTGGGGCTTGATCCCAGGACTCTGGGATCATGACCTGAGCTGAAGGCAGATGCTTAACTGACTGAGCCACCCAGGTGCCTCATAGTTTTGTATTATGGCTATCCATGTGCATCTCCAAAGGATCTATTGCAGGCCCTGGAAGACCTTAGTTATCCCTGTATCTCTCAGATGGGGCTTTTGCACATGGGCTTGCTGAATCATGAATCAAAGAATAAATGGATTCAGGGGACAGTGGAAATCAGGGCTGCATCTCAATGCCAATAGGGAAGGCAAATAATCTTAAAGTATGATGTTGACTCTTGAACTCTATCTGGACTGGCCAGTGGCCTGGGTGTCTCTGAGCTCCCTCAAAGTTCTGATTCTTGGCCACTCCGCTCAAAACTGTTATTCTTCTTTTTGTCAGAGTGACTAGGCTTAGCCTGGGATGGGCATACGGACCTATTCTTCCCTCAAATATTCCACTCTGCATTCAAGTTGTTATGATTGCAGGCTCGTGCATACACAGCTCATTTCACAAAGAACTTTAGTTCCATTTACTTCAACACAATTGAGAGCTTCCTGTGCTCCAGGCGCTGCGGTATGTGCTGACAGTACAAGGATGAATAAGACAGGGCTTAGGGCCTAAAGTTACTAACAAGGATTACATGTCAAGGGTGCACCTGAGCTGGAGATGGTGTGGGTGTGACGGGGTGGATGTATGGGAAGTCCCAACATCAAGGTTTTGGGCAGAAGTTCTTCACGACACCAAAAGGGAATATGGCCTTGAGGGAGGAGCTTCTAAGATAATTTTGACAGGAAGTGAGACCCAGCCTCTTGGGAGATGATAAACTTTAGTCCAACTTGCTTTCTTGCAAAGTGGGTAGGAAACCATATTCTTCCATGTTGAGCTGAGGTCCTGGACGGCATGGGGTTGAGGTCATTTGGGAGAGACACACCTACCAGATTCTAGACTGATTATCTCTGTGGCTTACAGGAATCAATGTGCCTCTGTGATACTATGAAAGAATAAAAATAATAAATCAGATCTTTGTCCCCAGTTCCTGGCACAGAGCTCCTAAATCTTGTAATTTCTTGAGTGATAGAGATGATAAGAACATCTTATATTATATTTGGTTATAGCCCTTCCTTCCTGACACAAGAGCTGCTTCTATTTTTTTAATTTTTATTTAAATTCTAGTAAGTTAACATACAGTGCAATATTGGTTTTGAAGTAGAATTTTCAGTGATTCATCACTTACTTGGAACACCCGCTGCTCATTACAAGTGCCCTCTTTAATACCCATCACCCATCTAGCCTATCCCCATCCACCTCCCTCTGTCTCCTGTCAGTTTGTTTGATGTTAAGAGTCTCTTATGGTTTGTTTTCTTCTCTCTTTCCCCGCCTTCCTTATGTTCATCTTGTTTCTTAAATTCCACATATGAGTGAGACCATATGGTATTTGTCTTTCTCTGATTGGCTTATTTCACTTAGCATAATATACTCTTGCTCCATCCACCTCTTTGCAAATGGTAGGGTTTAATTCTTTTTTATGGTTGAGTAGTACTCCTGTGTGTGTGTGTGTGTGTGTGTGTGTGTACACATATATATCACATCTTTTTTTATCATCAGTCGATGGACATTTGGGCTCTCTTTATAGTTTGGATATTGTTGATAATGCTGCTATAAATATCAGCTTACAAAATACAAATTTTTGTATCCTTTGGGTAAATCTCTAGTAGTGCAATTGCTGGGTCATAGGGTGGTTCTATTTTCAACTTTTTGAGGAACCTCCATACTGTTTTCCAGAGTGGCTGTAGCAGCTTGCATTCTCACCAGCAGTGCAAGAGGGTTCTCCTATCTTTATATCCTCACCAATACCTATTGTTTCTTGTGTTGTTAATTTTAGCCATTCTGACAGATGCGAGGTGGTATGTCATTGTGGTTTTGATTTGTATTTCCCTGATGATGAGTGATGTTGAACATCTTTTCATGTGTCTGTTAGCCATCTGGATGTCTTCTCCGGAAAAATGTTTGTTCATGTCTTCTGCCCATTTCTTAACTAGATTATTTGCTTTTTGGGTAGTTGAGTTTGATGAGTTCTTTATAGATTTTAGATACTAACCTTTTATCTGATATGTCATTTGCAAATATCTTCTCCCATTCCATAGGCTGCCTTTTTGTTTTGTTGATCATTTCCTTTGTTGTGCAGAAACTTTTTATCTTGATGAGGTCCCAATAGTTCATTTTTGCTTTTGTTTCCAGAGATGTGTCTAGTAAGAAGTTACTATGGCTCAGGTCAAGAGGTTGCTGCCTATGTTCTCTAGGATTTTAATAGTTTCCTGTGTCACATTTAGGTCTTCAATCTATTTTCAATTTATTTTTATGTATGGTATAAGATAGTGGTCCAGTTTCATTCTTCTGCATGTGGCTGTCCAGTTTTCCCAACACCATTTGTTGAAAAGACTATCTTTTTTTCCATGGATATTCTTTCCTGCTTTATTGAAGATTAATTGGCCTTGTAGTTGTGGGTCCATATCTGTTTTTTCTTTCTTTCTTTATTTTTTTTTTCCATTACACTGATCTTTGTTTCTGTTTTTGTGCCAGTACCATACTGTCTTGATGACTACAGCTTTGTAATAGAGCTTGGAATCTGGACTTGTGATGCCTCCAGTTTTGTTTTTATTTTTCAGAATTGCTTTGGCTATTTGAGATCTTTTGTGGTTTCATACAAACTTCAGGATAGTTTGTGAAAAGTGCTGGTGGTGTTTTGATAGGGATTACATTAAATGTGTGGATTGCTTTAGGTAGTATAGGTATTTAAACAATGTTTATTGTAATCCGTGAGCATGGCATGCTTTTCCATTTCTTTGTGTCCTCTTCAATTTCTTTAAGTATTCTATAGTTTTCAGAGACAGATCTTTTGCCTCTTTGGGTAGGTTTATTCCTAGGTATCTTGTTTTTGGTGCAGTTGCAAATGGGATCAATTCCTTGATTTCTTTTCTTTTCTTTTCTTTTTATTCTTTTATTATTGGTGTGTGGAAATGCAACAAATCTCTACACATTGATTTTATATCCTGCAACTTTGCTGGATTTATGTATTAGTTTAGCAATTTTGTGGTGGAGTCTTTTGGGTTTTCTACATAGAGTATCATGTCATCCACAGCTAGTGAAAGTTTGACTTCTTTCTTGCTGATTTTGATGCCTTTTATTTCTTTTTGTTGTTTGATTGCTGAAGCTAAGACTTCCAGTACTATGTTAAGTTGTAATGGTGAGAGTGGACATCCTTGTCTTGTTCCTGACTATAGGGGAAAGCCTCTCAGTTTTTCCCCATTGAGGATGATATTAGCTGAGGGTCTTTTGTTTATGGCCTTTATGATATTGAGGTATGTTCCATCTATTCCTACTTTATTGAGGGCTTTTATCAAGAAAGAATGCTGTATTTCTTCAAATGCTTTTCCTGCCTTTATTGACAGGATCATATAGTTTTTATCCTTTCTTTTATTAATGTAGTATATCACAATTGATTTGCAACTATCGAACCACCCCTGTGGCCCAGGAATAAATCCCATTTGATTGTGGTGAATAATTCTTTTAATGTACTGTTGAATTTGATTTGCTGGTAATTTATTGAGAATTTTTGCATCTATGTTCATCAAGGATATTGACCTGTAATTATCCTTTTTAGTGAGGTTTTGGTTTTGCAATCAGTAATGCTGGCTTCATAGAATGAGTTTGGAAGTTTTCCTTCTGTTTCAATTTTTTGGAACAGTTTGAGAAGAATAGATATTAACTCTTCTTTAAATGTCTGGTAGAATTCCCCTGGGAAGCCATCCAGCCCAGGACTTTTGTTTGTTGGAAGATTTTTGATTATTGGTTCAATTTCTTTGCTGGTTATGGGTCTGTTCAAATTTTCTATTTCTTCCTGTTTCAGTTTTGGTAGTTTGTATGTTTCTAGGAATTTGTCCATTTCTTCCAGGTTGCCTGGTTTGTTGGCATGTAGGCTTTCATAATATTCTCTTATAATTGTATTTCTGTGGTGTTGGCTTTGATCTCTCCTCTTTCACTTATGATTTTATTTATTTGGGTCTTTTCTCTTTTCTTTTTGATAAGTCTGGCTAGAGATTTATCAATTTTTTTGAGGAACCAGCTCTTCATTTCATTTTGTATTAGTATACAGTACAGTATGTTCAGTATATCCTGTCACTCTCTTCTGCCTTGCCAAGATTCACAGTGAACCTGATCAGTCTTCTCTTGTAGGTTAAGGATTTTTTTTTCCTTTGCTGATTTCAGGATTCTTTCCTTGTGTGTGTATTTTGTGAATTTGACTATGGTATGCTTTGGAGGTGGTCGCCTTTTGTTGAATTTAATGGGAGTTTTCTGTGCTTCTTGGATTTTGATGTCTGTGTCCTTCTCCAGATTAGGGAAGTTTTAAGCTATAGTTTGTTTGAATAAAGCTTCTGCCCGCTTTTTTCTCTTTATCTTCTGGGATTCCTTGGTTATGAATGTTACTATGTCTTAATAAGTTGCTGAGTTATACCTAAATCTATCTTCATGATCCATTATCTTTCTTTCCCTCTTCTTTTCAGGTTCATTATTTTCTATGATTTTATCTTCTATATCACTGATTCTCACCTCTACTTCATCCTTCCCCTTTTTTTGGGCCTCTATTTGTGTTTGCGTCTTGATTATAGCATTTTTAATTTTAGCCTGACTAGATTTTAGTTCTTGTATCTCTGCAGTAAGGGATTTTCTGGTGCCTTCTCTGCTTTTTCCAAGCCCAGATAGTATCCTTATAATCGTTGTTTTAAATTCTAGTTCAGACATCTTACTTATATCTGTATTGATTAAATCCCTTTTTGTGAGTTCTACTTCCCGTTTTTTCCTTCTGGGGTGAAATTCTCCATCTTGTCACTTTTCCAGAAAAGAAAAGAAGAAAGAAAAAAACAAAAACAAAAACAAAGATAAAAACCAAAGGTTGTGGGGGGGACTAGATCCTTTCATCTGCTTGTTAAAAGAATCTAGGTCCCAAAATACTATATATATATATACATATATGTGTGTGTATATATATATATATATATATATATAAAACAAGAATATATAAAAATAAAAATTAAAAATTAATAATAAAAAATTTAAAGCAAGAATTAAATAAATAAATGAAAAAATAGAAAATGGAAAATAAAAGTAGGAAGGAAGCTAGATCCTATTTCCTATAGAGCTGAAGCTTTGCAGCACTCTATGATCATATACTTTGTGGGACTGAGTTGTTTGTGCTGGTCTTCCGGGGGAGGGGCCCTGCTGTGCTGATTCTCAGGCCCACTTTTTTCAATGGAAATATGCCTCCAGGGGTCCAGGGGATGGGGTTTGGTGTAAGCTGCTCTGGTCTCCACTGGGTGGCGCTGTTTTTTGCACCCCGAAGGCCTTCAGCACTGACGAGCGGGATCAATATGATGGCACCCTGCTCTCTAGCTCTGGAGCTGAAAGTTTGTGCCCCCCACTCTTCATGAAACCTCATAGAAGAGCAGTCATTCACCCCCCTTGTGTCCACGGTTTCTGTCTGAACCCTGTGTTCACCCTACCTGGGTCCGAGGCACAGTGACTGAGTTTCAAAACTCCAAATTTTAGGGACTCCTACAGTAGGGACCTGCCATGTCCCTCCAGGGGAGGGTCTCCCTGCACTTTTGCTGTATGTAGGTCTGTCCCAGGAATGCACTTGCAGGACCGTGTAGTGGTTTGCAGTTTATGGCAAAATAGAACAGAAAGCCGGCACCAAGACCCGCTGTTCCCTGTGGGTTTCCCCACTCCTGTGCCTGGGAACAGTGTAGCATGTTGGTGCCACCTGTTCTTGCAACCCAAGGGATCTGCAGACCACGCTGTCACTCCTGGGATTCTGCTTTGCTTCACTTCCTGAGCACCTTTAAACCAGGCACATCCCCCACTGTAGCCAACTTCTAAAAGTTCAGATTTTGCCTCTGCTGCTTGTAATGTTTCGTGGTAGCCTCTCTAAGCCTCCCTCCTCGCCACCATAACTACAGCTACATCTCTTCCATGTCTATTCTAGGCACCTCTTACCTCCCAAAGGTGGTTGTTTTTCTGCTTGTACACTTGCAGGTTTTGTTCTCTCAGACCTCTGTTCGGTTTCTTGGGTGTTCAGAGTGATTTGGTAACTATCTAGCTGTGTTTGAAGGACGAGACAAACTTAGGGTCCCCCTACTCCTCTGACATCTTAAGATAGGCTAATTCTAATTTTTACATTGTCTATGAAAAAAAGGGGCCTAGAATAAGATAATAGGGAACATGTAGAAAAGGTTAACAAAATAAGCTCTCTTTGGTGAAGCTAGAAGCAAGCAAAGTTGATACACTAATTAGAAACAATACTTACCTTTTCATGACAGACCTCCTAAATAGATGTCAGGTCATTATATGGTTTGTTAAAACATGCTGGTGTCAACTTTTCACTAAGGGAGACTCAGGGTAACTAGTGCTCATATCCAGGCTACAAATCATCTATCTGTGCTATACAAAGAGACAAATTAGCAATGATGTAAATCTAATGGGTTGTTTATTTACAGAAGTAGTGAAAGCTAGAAAACCATGGCAACAATATAGTCACTGATAATGTGAGATGGTCTTATACTCTTGGCAAAAAAGAATTGGAGGAAAAAAAAAAAGGCATGAAGTCCTGAAACACTCACTAACAGTTGTAGGCAATTTAACTTTTCCTTTTTCATTCTGGCGTAGAGGGTTACATCCCAGCAGGAATAGTAGTTATAGTGAAGTGTTATTTGTTGTTTCCCCTGCAACTTTTATTTCATAATTCTAAGCTTGATAGCAGAGGCCCAGCTAAAAGCCCATGCACACATTTTCTAGAGAAACTCGTTATGATCGCATATCAAGAACTCAAAAGGACTCAGGGTGTGTGGTGTTCTCCTTAAACTCTCAGCTTTTCTCCTTACTAAAGTCATCTCTTAGGATCTATGTGAACTCCATAGGCCACAAGAAAAATTTCCATGTCAATTCACTTACTGGTAAAAAACTTAACTGCGGGGCGCCTGGGTGGCTCAGCGGGTTAAAAGCCTCTGCCTTCGGCTCAGGTCATGATCTCAGGGTCTTGGGATCGAGCCCCACATCAGGCTCTCTGCTCAGCAGGGAGCCTGCTTCCTCCTTTCTCTCTCTCTGCCTGCCTCTCTGCCTACTTGTGATCTCTGTCAAGTAAATAAAAAAAAATCTTAAAAAAAAACCTTAACTGCCAAAGCTGGATTTATGGATAGTAAAATTGTTTCTTTGCTGTTAATACCTATTTTCAGCCATATGGTAGAACAGTTGATGTTTAACCAATCAGAGCAAAGTTGATCCATTTGTTCAACAGATAATGGTGCAAACTTTTTGATTCAAAACTGGATGGTAATAGGACAAGTTCAAATACCATGAAGGGGACGCCTGGGTGGCTCAGTTGGTTAAGCGGCTGCCTTCGGCTCAGGTCATGATCCCAGCGTCCTGGGATCGAGTCCCACATCGGGCTCCTTGCTCGGCAGGGAGCCTGCTTCTCCCTCTGCCTCTACCTGCCACTCTGTCTGCCTGTGCTTGCTCTCTCTCCCTCTCTCTCTGACAAATAAATAAATAAAAAAAAAACCACAAACAAATACCATGAAGCTCATCCTTTTTTACCCAGATTCACCACTTGAATAAATACTTCTTGGATCATTGCGAGCCTTTAATTTGTAGAGTTCTGAAAAAGTGTGTTTTTTGCCAGTGTTCTCCTTGCTTTTATGGAGGAGTGGATCTTTGGAGGTTTTTATTCCATCATTCTAGAAGTGCTTCCCTCCAGGCCCTTCATTTTTACTTTGTACATTTATTGGCCTTAAAAGTCAGTTGAAGGGGTTCCTGTGCACCCACACAACTTTGCACACATGGGGTGATGCCACTGTGTGGCTGCCTGCCGTGAATGGCCTCTGTCAGTGAGTGTCTTGAGCACCTGCTGTTTCATGTCAAACTTCTCTTAACCTGAAGAGGAGCAAACAGTTTAAACTTGGAAGGAGAGCAAAGGGAGCATCACTATAAATAGCACTGGTCACAAGCATAGGGTTTCTGAGTAAGTGTTGAATTCAATAGCTTTAACTCAGGACATTTCAAAAAACTCAATATCTATAGCTCACTTTGTTTCATTTCATAGCAGAAAAATATATCAGACTATTCAAGTTCTTGTCCCGACTTTTGTTTTTAATGTAAATGTGGATACTTATGCTTAGTGATAGATGATACCATCTTGCTTCCTCAGGTTTTCTCCCAGGACCTGTGCTCTGCCTTGTCCTCTTCATGGGTAGTGGCTGAGGCTCAACCCATGATTTTTTCTCCCCATTCTTCTCTTCTTCAAGACCAGAGTCCAAAAGCAGCATATTCTGACTATATCATGTGAGCTGGGAAATACTTGTATAGAGAAACAGTTTTTGTGCTCATTAATTTTGGAGGATTAAATGAGAGAATCTAGACCAAAGGATTGTTGCGTCAGAAGGCTAATTTGAGGGGCGCCTGGGTGGCTCAGGTGTTAAGCGGCTGCCTTCAGCTCAGGTCATGGTTACTGGATCCTGGGGTCAAGCTCGGCATCTGGCTCTCTGCTCAGCAGGAAGCCTGCTTCCTTTCCCACTCCCCCTGCTTGTATTCCCTCTCTCTCTCTCTCTCTCTCTCTGTCAAATAAATAAATAAATAAATAAATAAACTCTTAAAAAAAAAAAGAAGATGAAGGCTAATTTGAGGGGCTCCTGGGTGGCTCATCCAACTCTTGACATCAGCTCAGGTCATGGGTCCTGGGACCAAGCCCTGAGTGGGCGACTGCTGGAGATTTTCTCCTTTGGCCCCTCTCCATACTTGCGTGATCTCTCGCTCTCTCTCAAATAAATAAATCAATCTTAAAAAAAAAAAAAAGGTCAATTTGAGTTCAGAATAGGGGGTTATTTCTGACACAAAAGCTCTAGTTCATGTTCAGTTGTCCTCTCCTCTGTTTTCCTCATTTTCCCAGATGGAAGGAGTTTTTCTTTCTGTAGCGCTTGACACATTCCTCCTGCCTTTCGCCACCTTCTCATTTCATTATAGGTATTCATTTACACGTCTCTCTGGTCCATTCATTTACACCCCCCTCAGCCAGGGGGGATTTTTGTCGCCCAGGGGATGTTTGGCAATGTTTGGGAATGGTTTTGGTTGGCACAGCTCGGGTGGGGAGTGCTCCCGGCATCAGTGAGTAGAGGCTGTAGGTATTACCAAAATCCTACAACGCCCAGGACAGCACTCTGCAACAAGGAATTCTCCCTCCGCAAATGTTAGTAGTGCTGAGGTTGAGAAGCCCTGCTCTAGTCCATGAAATCTGAGGACAGCGAGCTTGTTAGCTAGGTATATAGGGTGTGATAAATACAGGCCAAAGAACAGAGTTTTCATTTCTTATCATTCTTTGCAGATAGTTTTCATTTCTTATCATTCTTTGCAACCAGTGGTTGGAGGGCTTGGAAATCATGTGTTTATATTTTTTCTTGTCGTGGTTAGTCACTGAAGGGGAAATCCAGAAAGATCAAACAACCCATTTATTTCTATGAATACATGAAAAAAGCCAACCTAAGAGGCACGGAGCAGGGGCGTGAGGGCAAGCCAGAAAATGCACTCTATACAAAGGCATCATTCAAGTCTTACCTTAGCTGATGGCGCTGGCCATTCTCCTTCATCAGAAGAGGCACAGTCTTTTGTCTGAGTCTGGTTTACTCTTCAATGTGGCTTTTGAATGTGGACTTGATTTAACTTCTCTTTGTTACAAACAGCGTCTCAAGATAGCAGAATATGGAGAGACACAGAGAGCCAGGCAGCCAGTGCATAGATAGCCGCGGGATGGGAAGGAAGCAGTAAATGGAAGAAAAACTTTCTTCATCCCATTTATTCCCATATGAACAGAAACCATGTTCCTGCGGTTTAGAGAGAAAGGGTAAAGAACATGGAAGAAGAGATAGCTTGCTTCCCCAGATCCCTGGGGGCTGACTGCCCTAGATGTCTCTCCGGATGGGTCCTGCCCTGGGTGCGGTTACATCTTCCATAGACCACTTCTGCAAAGGTGGGGGGGCGAGCACAGGCCTGATAACACTTACCCACACCGGCTGTCTTTCCATGTCCTATTGGTATGTGTATACACAGAACAAAAGCACACAACTCAGAAATGTTTGTCAAAGGTGCTTGTGTATAAAGGAATTGAATGAATAAAGGATTTAGGAATAGATGTGGGCTTTTGTGATGGCTCACGTAGTTACTATTTATTGAGAGTTTACTCTTTGTCAGGACCTTTGCGACATGCTGTTTTCATTTAATCCTCATACTGTTCCTGTGAGTTATGAATGGTCATCTTTTTCTCACACATGAAAACTGAAGTTCAGAGAGGTCAATTAACCTCCTCAAGGTTGCAGAGCTTGTGTGGTAGAGTTAGGATTTGAGCCCAGCTCCCTGCTGCCCTGCTTCAAGGGAAGGGCTGATTAGTTCCTGTGAAAGCTGAGAAAGCAAGATAGTGGGGGAGGTGGGCTTGACCCAGGGGCTGCTTCAGGGAGCCCCCAGGGTACACTCTGTTAGGCAGAAACCCTGGAAGGTGTTCTTCCCCCTGGTTTTTAATGAAGACAACAGAAGGATCAGATGGCAAGGCCAGAATCTGTCCTCTGTAGTAAGAACTGTAGACACTTTACATATGTGGTTTGTGACTCTTCGGGCCACAAGCTGTGAGTGGGCTCACAATCGCTGCTACCCCATGTGTCACAGACTGGTCCTCACTAGCCAGTGAGGACACCAGAGCCTGTAAAACTCTCCAAGACTGTCTGCAAGCCTTGGGCTTTCTGGTAGGTCCTTCTACGTGTATTAGGCAGCTTCCTCGGAGCACACTTTATCTCCCTCCCTCTCTTTCTTTCTTTCTTTCTTTCTCTCTCTCTCTCTCTCTCTCTTTCTTTTATTGAAGTATAGTTGACATACAACATTATATTAGTTACTGTTAAGTAACTGGAATTTGAATAAAAACTTGGAACAAGAAAAACATTGTATTAGTTTCAGATGTACAACATTCATACACATTATGAAGTTATCGATGAAATGAATTTAGCTGCCATCTGTCACCAAAGTTGTTACCAATTATTGATGATAGTCTCCAAGCTGTACATTGTATCCCCGTGTCTTGTTTATTTGGTAACTGGAAGTTGGTGTCTTTTAATCCCCTTCCTCTATTTTGCCCATCTTCCTACCCCGGTCTCCTCCGGCAACCACCAGGTTGTTCACCATATCACGAGTCTGTTTCTGTTTTGTTTTGTTGTTCATTTCTTTTTTTTTTTTAACAGTCTACATATAAGTGCAATCACATGAGATTTGTCCTTCTCTGCCTTTATTTCACTTAGCATAATACCGCCTAGGTCCATCCATGTTGTTGCACATGGTAAAATTTTATTCCCCTTTTATGGTTAAGTAATATTCCATTGTGTATGTGTAGCATGCACGCTCTGTGTGTGTGTGTGTGTGTGTGTGTGTATGTGTGTATTATATCTTCCTTATTTATTCATCTATAGAGAGACGTTTAGGTTGCTTTCATATATTGGCTATTTTACATAAAGCTGCAATATAGGGGTGCATATATCTTTTGTTTTGTTTTGTTTTTTGTTTTTTGGATAATAGCCAGAATATTCTGACAGGTGTGAGGTGATATCTCACTGTGGTTTTGAGTTGCATTTCCCTGATGATAAGTGATGTTAAACAACTTTTCATGTGTCTGTTGGCCGTCTGTGTGTCTTTAGAAGAATGTTTATTTGGGTCCTCTGCCCATTTTTAAAATTAGACTTTTTTTTATATATTGAGTGGTGTGAGTTCTCTATGTACCTGGGATATTAACCCCTTATTGATTATTACCATTTACAAATACCTTCTCCCATTCAGTAGGTTGCCTTTTCATTTTGTTGGTGGTTTCCTTTGCTGTGCAAAAGCTTTCAGTTTGATGTACTCCTAGTTGTTTATTTTTGCCTCTTTTTGCTCTTGCGTGAGGAGCCAGATCTAGAGCAATACTGCTTAGACTGATGTCTAGGAACTTACTGCTTGTTTACCTATAGGACATTATGGTTTCCAGTCTTGTATTTGAGTCTTTAATCCATCACTTTTGCGTGTGGTGTAAGAAAGTGGTCCAGTTTCATTCTTTTTCCATATAGCTGTCCCGTTTGTCCAAGATCATTTATTAAAGAGATTGTCTTTTCCCCATTGTGTATTCTTACCTCCTTTGTTCAAGATCAGTTGACCTTATATTTCTGGACTCGCTGCTCTGTTGATCTCTGTGTCTATTTTTATGCCAGTACCGCACTGTTTTGAGTACTAGAGCTTTAGAGTATAGTTTGAAATCAGGGAACCCGATACCTCCTGCTTTATTCTTCTTTCTCAGGAGTGCCTTGACTCCTTCCTCTGTCTTTGATCTGACAACTGTCAAGTACTATCAATGTGGTTCAGCTCTGATGAATATAGACTCTGGAGTTAGACTGCCACAGTTCATATCTCACCTTTGCCACTAATTTCCCAAGAACTTGGATAGTTTCCTTATGTCTAGTTTTGTCATTGTATAATGAGGATAATGATTGTGCCTACATCACAAAGTTGTAAGGATTAAATGAAACCATCCATTCAAAGCTCAGAACTCCTTCAAGCTTAGCTATCATTATTATTATTATTATTTAAGATTTTATTTATTTATTTGACAGAGAAAGACAGCAAGAGAGGGAACAGAAGCAGGGGTAGTGGGAGAGGGAGAAGCAGTCCTCCTACAGGGCAGGGAGCCCGATGTGGGGTTCGATCTTAGGACCCTGGGATCATGATCTAAGCCGAAGGCAGCCGCTCAATGACTGAGCCACCCAGGCACCCCAGCTATTATTATTTTTAACTCCACCATATCTTTCAAGCATGATGAGAAATAAGCAGCGGCATTTGGAAACTGCCTGTGTAGAGTTCTCTTTAGGGAACTACCTGGGGAGACAGGAAGTTTGTAGTTATGGAGAAGAAGATGGGGGAGGATGGTGACTCCCAGCAAAATGCACTGGTTCCTCTTCGCTTCTCTTCACACCCCCTCGGCATTTTGGAGAATTTTATTGGCCTGAGACTATGGGTTAATTTTTTTTTCAATTAATCATTTCATGACAGTGTTATGTCTGAATGTCTAAGTATGTAATTTGTGTTACAAATGACTAGGATTTTCTGTTAAACTTTAAAATTTTTTTTCTGTGGGGTGTTGCCCTTTTTTTTGGTATTTTTCATTTTGTGATATTTTGTGATATTGATCATAAGTAAGTTTGGTTCTCAGCAATTTTAAGAACAAGTTGAAAATGTAAATTCCTGGTCTTAAGGAGGTCTGGCAAGGCAGATACACTTTTAGCAAGTATTACAGGTACCTTGGAGGTGAGAGGTCCAGAAAGTGCTAGAATAATATCTAAGGTAAAGTTTAGGGGATCCATGATTTGGGACAGGTTATCAAAATGTACGGAGTGGATAATTTGCATGATTCCTGTGTTGCTCCTCTGAAGAGTTTTTCATGGTGCCTTTGGTGAACGTGAGAGCTGGCATGGCTGAAGTGGAGGGAATTACTTCTCATCCTCCCCAAGGCTTTCTGGGAGAAAAAGGCTTTCTTACCAGCTGCTTCGTTGCACAGTAAAGCTGTCCCTTCGTGCATCTGGAGCTGCAGAGTCCTCCGAGCTTGAGTTTGTTTCTGTCCACCACTACTCAGTGGGAGCACACGGGATTGTGTGAAACCTGAATTCACCCCAATGGGGAAAATCGTAAACTGTAAAGACAGATGTCAAGGAAGCAATATTACTTCTGCTTCCAAGTATCTATCTCTGCCTCAAACGCAATTGCCTAGAGCTCTTATTTGCAAATAAGAGAACTCATCCTATTCAGTCAAATCACAAAAGAGATTTATTAAAGAAGAGGAAGATGTTCACAGAAACTGAGTTGAGGCAGGAGGCCCTAAAGTGAGGAACAATGCTCCAAGGAACCTCAGGTCTGCTCCAGGGATGACTGTATGACCATTGCTGTGGGAACAGACATGGCAACTCACAGCACCGGGGCTAGGACTGGATGCTAGAACCAGGCTCCTGTGCTCCACCTGCCATGTTGCAAAAAGATAGATTCTATATGGAGACTGCTTCCTAATATTTCTCTCTTCAAAGCTCATTCCATGCAGGTGCATCTGTTCAGGGACTCTAAGTCACATGTATATTGAAGCGGCTCAACTCAGGAGAGCTGACTGTTAAGTCTCAAGGATTTTATAGATCAGTTTGTAAACTAATGGTCACTTGACATTGGCCTTACTAGGAGTATTTACACCCTGAAAATTGGCAAGTGATACAAACCAGGGCTTTTTACCCCCCTGCAAAGCTAACCATGAAACCTTTACCATTATGTCATTGTGGTGCTAGGTAGTCTGATCTCCCATCTCCTTTGGCGACATGGGCCTTGTAATGTGTGGAATGTTGTAGACACAGAAATGCTGTTAAAAATATGTTATACAGATGTGGTGAAAAGAAGGGCCATCTGTACCCCAATGTTTATAGCAGCAATGGCCACGGT
>PISX010033440.1:0-15052 GCA_004024625.1 Mellivora capensis | reverse complement strand
CCACGGAATGGGAGAAGATATTTGCAAATGACAGTACAGACAAAAGGTTGATATCCAGGATCTATAAAGAACTTCTCAAACTCAACACATGCAAAACAGATAATCACATCAAAAAATGGGCAGAAGATATGAACAGACACTTCTCCAATGAAGACATACAAATGGCTATCAGACACATGAAAAAATGTTCTTCATCACTAGCCATCAGGGAGATACAAATTAAAACCACATTGAGATACCACCTCACACCAGTTAGAATGGCCAAAATCAGCAAGACAGGAAACAACATGTGTTGGAGAGGATGTGGAGAAAGGGGAACCCTCTTCCACTGTTGGTGGGAATGCAGCCACTCTGGAGAACAGTGTGGAGATTCCTCAAGAAGTTAAAAATAGAGCTCCCTATGACCCTGCAATTGCGCTACTGGGTATTTACCCCAAGGATACAGATGTGGTGAAAAGAAGGGCCATCCGTACCCCAATGTTTATAGCAGCAATGGCCACGGTCGCCAAACTGTGGAAAGAACCAAGATGCCCTTCAACGGCCGAATGGATAAAGAAGATGTGGTCCATATACACTATGGAGTATTATGCCTCCATCAGAAAGGATGAATACCCGACTTTTGTAGCAACATGGACGGGACTGGAAGAGATTATGCTGAGTGAAATAAGTCAAGCAGAAAGAGTCAATATCATATGGTTTCACTTATTTGCGGAGCATAACAAATAACACGGAGGACATGGGGAGATGGAGAGGAGAAGGGAGTTGAGGGAAATTGAGGGGGAGATGACCCATGAGAGACTATGGACTCTGAAAAATAACCTGAGGGTTTTGAAGGGGCGGGGGGTGGGAGGTTGGGGGAGCCTGGTGGTGGGTATTGTGGAGGGCACACATTGCATGGAGCACTGGGTGTGGTGTAAAACTATGTATGAATTCTGTTACGCTGAAAAGAAATTTTTAAAAAAAGAAAAAAGAAAAAGGAAAAAAAAAGAGCTAACCTTGCTCTCCAGCCTGGGTGCCAGAGTTTGGCTGCTGAAGAATTTCAGCATCACTTTTTAGTCTTTTGCTAGAGATGCCACCCAGAAGAAACCAAAAAGGAAGGTACCAGATGATCATTTCCTAGGCTGTGTCTGAGGAACAATGATGACCAAATAAAGACCTCATGATCATCAACCTAAAGAAAGAATACATAGCATATTCTTTTCTTGGAGAGTCATGTGCACATTGGAATGCTAACAATGTGGATAACACTGTAGTTTAACAAACCAAGACCCATCTACTTTTGTTTAATGTGGTATTTCCCAAATCTGCTCTACCATTGCACCCTGATTTTATGGCTGCCCATTAACATGTCCAGAATCAGTGTTCTGAGGAACAGGTTTGAAAATCCCACATGTGAATAAGTCAGGATACCTTAGTTTTCATCCTCTCTTAGTCAGTTCACCCTTCCCCACTCAACCCATACTCCTATTGCTCTGTGACCTTGAATATTGTGCTTACACTCTCTGAAACTCAGCCTCCCCATTCCTACGATGGCATTCACATTCCCTCCATTTGACAAATGTTTGTTGAGCTGTGCCAGACCTTGTAATAGGACTGGCAAGTCAGCAGTGAATGAATGGACTCTTGACCGCTTGGCTCCTCATGTTCACCTCAGAGGAGGAGGCCACCTGTTGCCCCTAGATAATTTCTAGAGCTTTCTTTTTTATAAAAATGAAGTGCTTTTTTTACCAAAGCAAATGGGAAAAGTGATCCTTTTCCCTGAGATGCAGCCCTCAGAGTAGGGCTATTTACATAATTTGTCTTCCAGCACAAAATAAAAATGCAGGGACCCTTATTCAAAAAGCACAGGGGAGTACAACTAAAGGTACTGAAATATAAAGCTTTTTCCTTTAAAAATATTGTATTACCTATAAACCATAATAAGTGGGATGGTAATATGTGAATAACCACATAAATTTATAAATTGCAAAACTAATACTTTGGCATCATAATTTTACATAATACATTAAATAATACTTTATTGTTTATTAATAAATACAAATTATAATAAATATTAATAAGTATAATAAATATAAATTAATAAATAATCTTAACATAATACCTTGGTTGAGATTTTTCTGGCTTGCTTTACTAGACATTCATTTACTAGGTTCTTGAAATTTATAGTCTCAGCAACTTCATTTTTGCTTTAGGTAGGACTATTCTGAATAGTCTCTCTTGGCAAATGCTAGATTGCAAATAACTTTTGGTAATTTTTTATCCTGAGAAGGATCTTTCTGATAATGTAACTGCTACTGGAACTGTTAAGAGTATTTTGTGAGCTGTGACAACATTGGGATGCATTTCTGATAAATCCTTTCAAAACAGAAATGTTAGTCCATCTAGAGCTCATAATTCTTGCAAAAGAATTTTTCTAAAAAGATTTAACTCTTTGTATAATTCAGTTCTGTGTAAGACTGAATTTAATTTTAAATACAAATTTATACAATGGCATTTTAATGTGTCCTCTGACATTTCTTGTAACTTAAGGAAGATGTACAACAAACCAAAAGTGGCATCATGGTTTGTATATCATCCAAAATGTCTGCGCATGCATTATATGGCTGGACCTCAATTACAAGGGAAAAATTGTCTTTTTCATTGATGATTGGTTCATCCAAAGCATCATATGAAAATATGGTTCTAGGGGTGCCTGGGTGGCTCAGTGGGTTAAAGCCTCTGCCTTTGGCTCAGGTCATGATCTCAGGGTCCTGGGATCGAGCCCCACATCGGGCTCTCTGCTCAGAGGGGAGCCTGCTTCCACTTCTCTCTCTGCCTGACTCTCTACCTACTTGTAATCTCTGTCTGTCAAATAAATAAATAAAAATCTTAAAAGAAATTATGGTTCTAGGAGCACTTGGGTGGCTCAGTCAGTTAAGCACCTACCTTTGGCTCAGGTCATGATCCTGGGGTCCTGGGATGTCTCAGCAGGGAGCCTGCTTCTCCCTCTGCCCCTCTCCCTGCTCACGCTCATTCTCTTTCTCTCTCTCAAACAAATAAATAAAATCTATTTTTAAAATAAGAAAATATGGTTCTCTTCCACTGAATGTGATGATCTTTAAATTTAATTTCTATTTCTAAGCCTGTGGATGTCTACTTTGCAATGCTGCAACAGCTTTCAAACCCAGAGGTTTTAAAGTCTTTGAAGAATTGTAATAGCTTTCTTGTACACTTTATTGCAATGCCCATATGGACGCTTTTATTCTGTAATAATTTGCTCACAAAGTTTACTGCCTGTGCCTGCAGTTCCTATTCAGGCACTCAGAGTTAATATCTGCACAGGGCCACAGAGACAGGCTTCCACTGCAGACTCCAGCACTGGCCAACGGGGAGCTCCTCCTTTCTCCCACAGTCATGCGCTACCACTGTGGCCACAACAATCATCCTCTCCTATCTGGCCTCAGTGCCCTGGACTGCCCCAGGCATGCACAGGAGATGGTCAGGCCAACTGCTCAGCATGTGTGTTGCCCAATGCCGGCTGTGTTTGGAGACTTGGCCTACACTTGCATGTGTGCTGCCTGGATTATCTCTGTTCACATATGTGCTCCTTCATACCCTCAGACTTTCTTACAAAACACAAGTTCAATGATAAAATCATTACAAATTCCAAGATGGTAACAGCAGAGCATAACCAAGAGCCTGGCTCCTTCTGAGAGTAGACAGTGTAGCTCTCTCGCCCACTAAGGCAGCCCCTCCCCCACCCCCAGAGAGGCAGCAGCATTAACATTATTCTAGTTTTCCAGAAACCCCCTAACATCCTTTAGTGTCAGTTTTGCAGCCCTGCCATGTGCATCCACGTTGAAGAACTGCACTGAGACAAATAGCTTGGCCTGAGGCTCTTCCATCAGATCCTTCCCTTGTGAGCATCAAATCAAGGTGTTTGCCCTGCTGGATTCTTTGAGACCAACCCTTAGCCTACCTTACTTTGACTTCCCAATTTATCCCCTACCCAATTAAACCCTGTCTTTACTTTCAAAACCCTCTACCGATAAGTCCCTCTAATCCAAAGATTTCATCTCTCCTGCAGGTTTTGTTCACTTGGCTTTGCTGGGTTCCAACTTGGTTTTTCCAAAGGCAGTAAGATTGGGTTTAAAAATAAAGCAAAGGAATCATAATTGTGATAAGACTTACCCAGGAGCAGTGACTAATGGAGGTGACTACAAATTAAATGACTAAGCGTCAGTGGGCCAAGTAGCTATTATGAGATGCATCTCAGCAGAGGTAAAGAGCAGCACGCCATGCTTCTCTGGCCTTTTTCCCACACTGGATCTCTCAGCTCTCCATCTCTCTTGAAATTATGAATTTTAAAGAATAAAAGCCATAATCTTTCTCATCACTGAGACAACCCCTTGAAATGCACTATGAAACAAGGGGAACCAATATTCATAAGCACCCACTATATACCAAACACAGTGCTAGGCACTTTGTAAAATCTTATTCTTCATGACAATCCTATAAATTGTCTGACTTCCCTCCCAGAAAGGCAGAGGCCAGAGCATTCAGAAAGCCTGGCTCACATTGCCCTAGTGGCCTGGCTAATTACGTATCTGGCCTGAACCAAAGTGACAGGCTGATGTAAGTTTGCCAAATCCCCCTAGGTTAACCAAGAAAAGACAGATATCCAGCCAAGAGAGTGGGTGGCCCAGGGGACACTCCTCATGAGAACATTTGAAGAGGATGCCAACAAATCAACATCTGGAGGGCTCCCTAAGCTGGAGTTTGGGGCTGGATTCATGTGGTGCCCACAGCTACTGATGTGGGCAGGCTGGCATTAGTCAAGGAAGCCATGGCAGAGCATTCAACTCAAGGTTAAGCAGGTTGCCCAGGTCATACCAAGAGAGCTTAAATTCCAACCTGGAATTGGCCCATGAAGCTTCCATCATTAACTGGATGACTTTGGGGAAGCAAAGATATTTTTTAGTTAGCTTCCCTCACCCCCATTCAGCTGAACTACAGGAGAACATAATCCCCCACCTCCATCTTGGCAAAGTGCTTCATACAACCAAACTAACCCAGGAGGCCTGGGATCCCTGGTACTCGGGGTTAAGGAACAATTCAAGTCCAAGTTACCCAATTTGCAAACTGAGTAAATGTAGGCCATTTTTATTTCTCTGGATGCCAACAGACTTTGTCAGCCTGGCTCTTACAAGTTTTCAGACTGCTGTCTCTGCTATGGACTTAAACTTTATTTTCAACAAAATACTATTTTGAAACAAATCTGAGCAGTGATTCTTTTGTCTAGGCCATGTTTATTTTTCTCTAGAAACAATGACTACTATTGATTTAATGGGCAGAAGTCCTTGAGGAAAGTAGGAACTAGGAACAAATGAAATTTACCAAGAAATGAAAAATAAATCAGTTAATAGTTCAAAAAACATTATTATGTTATTCCGTATTTAATAAAGGACACCCCATGAGCCAGGAAGTGATTAAGAGAGCTAAGTGATAAAGGAGAAAGAAAAGTAAGTGAAAGTCACAGTGAGACTGGTACAGAATTAAAGAATGACATGGCAGGTGGTGGGGTGGGGTCTGGAACACCTCTTTCAGCTCCTGTTGTTTCTGTCAATGTGTGGCTGTGATACTCCTGCCATCCCCCCACCTCTCATTGCTCTTCTCCAGGAGGCCAGCTCTCACCCATGCTGCCCATGGCTGAGTGGATAGGTCTGTCCAGTTGAGGGGTTTAATTGGTACTCATACCAAGCTAAGTCCTCCAAACTTAGCCTTTGTCACTAATAAAGATGACATTTCAGCTCTCACCTGCTCACTCTTTTGTATTCTATCTCACTGTGTTCAGAATGCAGGTGGGGAAGAGAGGTGTTTATCATGGGGTCCATACTGCCTGTGGCTGAGTGGATAGGTCTGTCCAGTTGAGGGGTTTAATTGGCTCTCAAACCAACTAAAGTCTTCCAAACTTAGCCTTGATCACTAATAAAGATGATGTTTCAGCTCTCATCTGCTGACTCTCTTGTCTTCTATCTCCCCATGTTCAGAATGCAGGTGGGGAAGGGAGGGGCTCATCATGGAGCCTTCTCAGAGACCCCAGCACCATTAGTCCCTTTACCAACACATCTTGGGAATGGGCATTCGACCTGCTTCCTCCCCAAGATGGCATTCAGACCATACTCCTTCTCATTCACAGGTTCATTCTAAGAAGCAGCACCAAACTCTCTGATCATGTGCTCTTCTCATCTACTACTCTAGTTCCCATCCCAAAAGGTTACCTCAACTTACTTTGCCTTGTTTCAGTGAACTCATAGCAGCTCCACAGAGACACTGTTTCCTCTGCTAAGACTACTTCGACTTCATGGTATGCTCTGAGATCTTGCCAAGTGTCAGTATCAAGTCTTGGGAACCTAACTTTTCCCTTCAGGAAAGAGAAGGAAGCCCACGGGTACGTGGCCTTGTCATTATCCATGACTCTTCAGCGTTCAGGACAGCATTTCTATATCACATCTACAATTTCTTTCAGCTCGCTTGGAAGTAATTCATGTGGGTTTGAACTCGTTTAAAGCTGCTTTGCACTATCACTTGACCTATCTAAGATTTCAATTCCCTCTTAATCATGTTTGTTCTACCCTTTGCAGTTTTAAGGTCATCCTGCTTAAAGAAGACAGAAGCAAAACCAACTGCTTTCTCCATCATCTGTTTACATCATCCTCTTGGCTCCAAGCCCTGGCCTAGCATTTCAGCCCTTGTTTCAGCTTTTTGCCTCAGAGGTAGCTTCCATTTTGGTGGTGGTAGTGGTGATGGTGGTTGGTTTTGGTAAGGAACGGCTTCTGCAAGCTGCATCTCATCCTGAGCTTGACCTACTCTGATATGGTTTTTGTACATTCATACTTCTCTTATGCTTTCCTAGTTGTTTTGCAATTGTTCTTTTATGCAAAGCTATCTGAGCTCATGCAGGACCCCTCTGTGGGGTCATTTTGTCCCCAAGTCTCCCCCTGGCTATACCTGAACTTTTGCTTCCTCATCAAGTTTCTGTATCTGAGATACCCTGTGATCTTTTTTTTTGTTAAAGTGCTCGAGTTTCCTTATTGATTCTCTGTACCCTGCATATCACTGGATCTGTACATGAGATCATAGTTACTGTCCGTGTCACACCTCCCCATTTCTTCCCCCTTAGAACAGCTGTACACTTCCACTCTTCTTCCTCAGGGTCAGAACCCTCGTTCTCTACAGTTAACGATTGGTAGTCTGGTATTTTTCTCTTTATCCCCAAGTTTTTAAAGCCTCCTTGGTCAGGTGAACAATTCTCTTGCAAAACATGTTCTTCCTCACCCTCCAAGCGTCTTAAGCTGCCGAGTAAGTGGTGAGCAGGTGGGATGCTCAGAGCATGCACAATGGGTCAGCTGTCCATGTGGACAACCCTTGTAAAATCCCCTCATCCCTCCAAAGTCCTCAGGTTCATTGTCTGTAACATGCACAACTACCTACTTCCTAATTCTTGTCATTTTGTGACAATTAAATCAGGAGAAATCTATAGCCATCTATACAAATGTTCCCACAAGTCCATCTGTCTTTCTCTGCCATTCACCCCAGGCCTGTCAGTTCTTGCTTCATCCTACTTCGTGTATTTCTAAACTGTACTTTTCTCTCTGACACTGTATCTACACAGCTAGAATTTCATACAGGTCTGGGCTTCTAGGCCTGCTTTGTTCCTGTTATATTGAGGGAGAAGGAGACAGGCAGGAATAAAGGGCTGCCCCAGGGCCTGGATTTTTTCTCGGAGTTCCAAATTCTGATGTTAGCTGCTCTTGCAGGAAGTCCCCGTGACCCTCCTCATGGGAGAAAAGGGAAAGCCGGTCTTTCCTAGATGAACGTCATCTAGGAACATGGGTTCTTCAGAGAGGAGGTACCTGACCTGGTGCCAAAAGTCTCGGGGAATATTCTCCACTCAGACCCTTAAAAAATACTATAATGATGTAGGGAGATTCCAAAGGCAAACACATCACCTGCAGAGATGTCTAGGAGGATACAGGGTTTTCCCATGGCCATCGTGGAAGAGAGAGGCCAACCTTACACCCTTTGTGTTTTTGTACTATTTGAAATCTATGTTTCAGGGCAAGCACATGGAGATCAGGGTTCTGCAATAACTGGCTATGACCCTTGGCGGGGAGGTCCCTCTCAGCCCAACACAGTGGTGGCTGGGATCAGGATGGCAGTTTATAAACTCTCCTGTGAGAACTGAGCTGGTATTTCTGCAAAACCACTCACTGAGTACTTGGGTACTGTGCTTAGGGCCTGACCTCAGTCAGCTTTCATGACGACTGTGAGAAGACAGTGGCAGCACTCCACGTTTACAGACGAAGAAGCCTCTGCTTGGTAAGGTTAAGTAACAGCGTGTGGCAAGACACAGGTTTGAACAGGCACCTCTCCACTTCCAGAACTGACTGTGTTAGCCACTTCTCTATGCTATGCTGCCTCCTCCCCAGCCTGAATCCTTACCCCCTACAAAGTGAGGTTTGAGAGTGATTGCAGGTGACCAGGGAGTGGCTTAAACACCGTAGACACTCGTCCACAGGTGGAAAAACAGCTGCCCCCAGCCCAACTAATGTCTCTGGAGGGTGAGAGGAGTTTGGTGAAGATGTCTAACCAAAGGGCTGTCTTTCAAGAGACTGGTTTCCACACCGCCCTGCTGCTCAGCAGAGGACACTGCTGGGGTCGAAGTCCTGCCCTGGTGTGACGCCTTCTCAAGCTTCTTACCCTGTTTTGCTGCTTCGCAAATGCATGCTGTGTGACTTTTCAGAGGCCACCTCCTCTGAGCCAGCATTCCATCAGTTGTAAAACAAGAAGTGTCATACAACGTGACCACTAAGAACCTTCCAAAGCTCCCCAGCTCCTCTTTTCTAAATTTGAGCCTTCATCCTGAGGAAGGACGACAGCTACCTGAGCACCCAGGTCCTTTGTTTTTCTCTTCAGGAGCCACCTTGGGGGTCATCTGCCTAGGTCACAACCCCTCTCTGAGAAGCCAGTCTGAGGCACAGTGTCTCTCTCTGTGGGAAAGGACCAAGGCGTGGACTACTTTAGTATCAAGGAGCCAGGACATCAGAGTGGTCAAGGGAGAGGTCTCTGGAGTCAGAAAGACTTGCATGCAAGTCCCAGTGCTGCCTATTCCTAGCTGAGTGACCTCGAATACATTATTCAAACTCTCTGAGCTTCAGCTTCCTCATCAGTAAATTGGGCATAACATCCCTATTCCACAGAATTGTGAAAATTAAATGAGAAAACGCATGTAATTAATTGACATGCTTAGAGCCTGGCATGTGCATACACATATACACACAGATGCTCAATGAACTGAGCTATTCTTCCTCAGGTTCCTTGCTGGGAGGGGAGCAGAGTAGATGGGTAATTCTGCTTCTCTGGTCCATTCTTGTGCTTCAGGCTCTAGGTCCAGCAGAGAAAGTGTGGTTGAATGCCCCTCCCCCAACAATGTTACTCTAGTGAGATTTGGCCAACATTGATGGGTCCAGAAAGGGAAGGTGGGAGTAGTGGGAAGGAAAGAGGGAAGCTCTCACTAGTTATTGACACCTCTTGGTCAAAAGACAAACACAGAGAAATCCTAAAATGGTCATCCTCTCACACCCCACCCCAAAAGCAGAAAAGATCAGTTCAGCAAGTTGACCAAGAGCAGGCCCAACAGGCACACTATTACACAAGTGAAATAGTGAGCGATCTCAGCATGTCCACCTTTTCCATTACTGGAGGCCTCAGGGTCTCAGCTAAGCCAACATTTCCCAGCATCACGGTCATTATACAGAACGTGGGGATAAAAAGAGTGCAATGAGTTTGTATCAACTGAAAGGTAGGTTCAGCGAAACTCCATGTGCTGTCCTCCGCTCATGCACAGTCCACATCAGGAGCCCCCGTTCTGTTATGTTCCTCTAGTTTACGAGACAAGCCTTGGCCTTAAATTCAGTCAGAGTGAGGAATGGCTCTGCAGAGAATATATTGTTTGAATCCAGGTGCTGAAATGTGGCAGTTTGCGAATAATGAGTTGATTTGCTCTAGAGAATACAGTGAAATTTGCCCAGGATGAAAGCCCAAGCTCCACCAGCTGCATGGAGTTTGAACACCTTCCCTCTTCCAAGTTGTAAATGATTGTAACAAAATGCCATGAAACACCACAAACTGGGTATTTCTTTGTCACATGTGGTAGTCCCGATCCTCTCTGACCATCACCTTCAAAGTCCTTCCCATTCCCAGAAGAGTAGTCCATGTTCCCCACTGACTGGCTCTATGGTCCTGTCCCTCATGATCTAAGAAGGCTGACAGTCTGCCTTCATGTTGTCCCATTCCTTCCTTCCCTTAGTTCAAACTGGCAGTGTCTTTGCTGGCATTATCCCAGCGCTATTCCTGGCTTCTGCTGAAATGGCTGATTAAGTCCGTGAGTCACACCCACAATTTGTTATCAAATGGTTGTTCAGCCACACTGTTCTCTTCACAAACTTTCTGTTTCTGCAAGATGGATAGGCGGAGAATTTTCCAAATCTCCAAGTGCCAGCTCCCTTTTGTTGAAAAGTTCCTTCTTTAATTCGCCTCTTTCCTCTCCCTTTCACTCTAGGCATTCAGGAGGAACAAAGCTGCTTCTTGAGCACTTTGCAAAGTAATCTCAGCTAAATATCATATTCCATTGTTCCCCAGTTCTACCTTCCACAAAACACATCATTCAACCAAATTCTTTGCCACTTCATAACAAGGATTAATCCCATCATGAGGGCCTCATCCTTAGGACCTTGTCTGATCTTAACTACCTCCCACAGGCCCCATCTCCCAATACCATCACAGTGGGGGTTAGGACTTCAGCATATGAATTTAGGGATGGGGGCAACAATTTAGCCCATAGTAATAATTTAACAGCTATTTTTAATAAGTCTTCACCTGGTGCTAGGACCATCTCCCCTATACTATTTGACACCCATGAGTATTCTTAAGGAAAAGCAAGAATAGCTGTGCCTCCCACTCTCCCCCATCCCTCTTTCTCTAATTCCTAAATATTTAGTCAAATGATAACCGCTAGCATTTGTTGAGGACTTACCATGTGCCAGGCACTGCTTTAAGGAACTTACAGGTATTACTGATCCTCATAACAACCCTGAGATACACATTATTAATAACCACATTTGACTTGAGGAAACTGAGGCACAGAAACTTAAGTATCCTGAGCTAACTTCAGATTCTGGACCCTTAACCATCATGCCGAATGTCTCTGCGCCTGTTAGATGCCGCCATACTTCTGGGCCTTTGTCCGTGTTGTTCTGTCTGAACTTCTCTTCTTGCTCTGGTTTCCCACTTAGCAAGCAAATCCTGCTCCACTGTGAATGTACACGCGTCTGTCCCTCCCCAACCAGGAGAGACCAAAGATCCCCAGCCAGGCCTATGTAGCCTTCATCTCTGCAACCCAAAACCAAGCACCTGGAGTTTAGCATCTTACTGCCATTTTAAAAATTGCTGAAATTAAATTTAAAGAGGAATATGTAGTAATAACTGTTTGAATTCAGCAAACTTAGACTATTTGAGTTCAATATCTGACCATCGTAATGAAACAGCAGGCATCTAACGTTTCTGGGGCAAATTTGCCAAGGATGAAATAGGATCTGGGGTCCTGTCAACTCCTGGGAAATATCTGTTCCTCCCCTTTACCACCACCTTCCTTGGCTCTTTTTTTTTTTTTTAAGATTTTATCCATTTATTTGACAGAGAGATCACAAGTAGGCAGAGAGGCAGGCTCCCCGCTGAGCAGAGAGCCCGATGTGGGGCTCGATCCCAGGACCCTGAGATCATGACCTAAGCCAAAGGCAGAGGCTTTAACCCACTGAGCCACCCAGGCACCCCCTTCCTCAGCTCTTGACTGAAGAATTGCAACCTGCTCCTCCTGGGCCTCTGGCCTCTTGTCTTAGCCATTCCAGTTCACCCCCCTCAGCACCACGGGAATGATTTGCATCAAGAGATCCAATCATGTCATTTCCTACCATCCCTTCAACATCCCTTCCTTGCCTTCCACACCCATGGGTAACCATCACACTCTGCTGTGGGTAGGTGTGGTCCACTCATGCAGCTATAGAGATGCATTTTGAAATATTTAAGTTATATCACATTTCAACACTGGAATGTTTAATTCCAGTGGTAGTACTGATTGAATCCTCCCTTCCCTTAGGGAGATTAAATATCTCCCTAAGGAAGATATAGAGTAAGAGTATCTCTTACTCTATATCTTCCTTAAGCTTCAGATCCATCTAACCAGCTGACTATTGGACATCTCCCCTTGAACATCCAAAGAGAGCATCCCAAACCTCATATGACTATTGGTAACTGACTTAAGCCTATTTAGTCACATACTAACACTGTTTCTCTTTGGAAAAAAATTACACATCAGCATGAAATGATAGGAAATTCAACGAATAGTGATAAAACAACTAGTTTCTCATGTTAGGTGAGCCTGGTGGTGGGTATTAAGGAGGACACGTATTGCATGGAGCCCTGGGTGTGCTGCATAAGCAATGAATCTTGGAACACTGAAAAAATTAAATTTAATTTTAAAAAAAGAAGAAAATCAAATTAGAATCACTATAGGAGAAAATAAACATGATGTCTTTATGATATGCTAAAAAATTTCTTAAACAACAATAAAATCATGGACCATAAAAGCAAAAAAAAAAAAAATCTAGCTAAAATATAACTTAGAATATCTATACAACAAACATTACCCACCAGCAGGAGGCTGGGGTGGAGAGTAACAATTGAAAGCATAAGTTAGAGGAGGTGATGAAGGAAGGCCCTTCAGAATGGTGATGTTAAGAACCATGTGAAGAGCAGGAAAGAGACTATTCTAAGCAAAAGAAGACCATCCACACCACAGAAGCAGGAAGAGCTTGGTAGTTAGGAAATAAAAAAAGACCAGTATAACTAGAGATATAGACAGGGGAGAAGAATCATGAATAATAAAGTTGAAGAGACAACAATGAAAATTCCCTGGGGCCTTGTGAGCCACAGTGAGAAGCATGGACTGACTTGAGGTGTGACAGGAAGCTGCTGAAAGGCAAGGAGTAAGGAGCCCCATGAGCTGATCATATACAACAAGTACATGCCATGTATGTTGTGACTGAAACCTGGCTGACAAGGAGCTCCGAAGACCTCCCCGTTCCCACAACCAGACCAAAACATGAGGACACATTCTCGTCATCAGAGATCTCACAGAAGAAAGAGAATGTCTCCACAAATAATGCCTCCCCCCAGATACATACATATGAATGTGAGCTTAGTGTGGAGTGTCTGAAAATTCAGGTCACAGAGGTGGGAGGCCAGGTCTTAAGAGGAAAGGATTCAGAGTGGGAGGACTTTGGTGGGTAGTAAGGAGCTGACCTAGCCTGTTAGGAATCCAGAATATGAAAGTTTAACTGACTTCTGTTAAGATTATTGAGGGTATTTTGATATTTAGCCAAATAAATTTAAGTGAGAAATCTGAGCTCAGGACTCTTTCTCTGAACCAAACCTTCTAGGTATGCTCAAATGGTCCTGTTTCCAGGCAATCCCTCTTCACTAAGAAAAGCAAAACCAAACCATCTCTGCAGTAAGTTTCCCATGCTGGGCCTATAGAAGTTCTACAAACAGAGGTCAAGCAATGAGCTTACATTTTTATTTTTATTTTTTTAAGATCTTTTATTTATTTGACAGAGAGAGAGCAAGCACAAGCAGGGGGAGCAGCAGGCAGTGGGAGAGGGAGAAGCAAGCTCAGCCCTGAGCAAGGAGCCTGATGGGGGCTCAATCCCAAGACTGTAGGATCATGATCTGAGCTGAAGGCAGATGCATAACTGACTGAACCACCCAGGCACACCATGCTCACATTTTTAAAAGTATTAAGTACAAGAGAGGCCACTATGAGTGAGAATCAGTACTGAAACAAGAATTATTAGATTTAGATACCCAGAACCCCAAAGATATGAGAATGTATTTTTAAGCTATATTTTTATGTTATGTTAAAGAAATAAAAGATACTCGGGATGCCTGGGTGGCTCAGTTGGTTAAGCAGCTGCCTTCGGCTCGGGTCATGATCCCAGCGTCCTGGGATCGAGTCCCATATCGGGCTCCTTGCTCAGCAGGGAGTCTGCTTCTCCCTCTGCTTCTTCCTGCCACTCTGTCTGCCTGCGCTCACTCTGTCTGACAAATAAATAAATAAAATATTTTTTAAAAAAAGAAATAAAAGATACGAAGATGAACAACAATAAGAAATTATGAGGGGGCACCTAGGTGGCTCAGTTGATTAAGCGGCCTTCAGCTGGTTAATCTGAGCCTTCAGCTCAGATTCCAGGGTCCTGGAATCAAGCCCGGGCTGCCTGCTCAGCAGGGAGCCTGCTTCTCCATCTCCCTCTGCCTGGTGATCTGCCTACTTATGCTCTCTATCTCTCTAGTAAATAAATAAAACCTAGAAAGAAAGAGAGAAAGAAAGAGACAGACAGACTATCAGGAAAGAAGAAACAACTTTAGGAGAAAAAACAAAGGGAACCACTTAAAAATTTTTTTTTAATTACATAAAGGAGCACGTGGGTGGCTCAGTAAGTTAAGCATCTGACTCTGTATTTCAGCTCAGGTCATGGTCTCAAGGTTGTGGGATCAAGCCCTGCATCAGGCTCCATGCTCAGCACAGCATCTGCTTGTTCCTATCCCTCTGCTCCTCCCTGAGCTCTCACTCTCTCTAAAATAAATAAAGAAGACCTTTTTTAAAAAATAAGAAACTATTAGGAAAGAAGAAACAACTTTAAGGGGGGGAAACAAATGGAACCACTTAAAATTTTTAAAAATACATAAAGGGGCATCTGTGTGGTTCAGTCAGTTGGGCGTCTGCCTTCAGCTCCGGTCATGGTCCCAGCATCCTGGGGTTGAGCCCTGCACTGGGCTGAGCAGAGAACCTGTTTCTCCCTCTCCCTCTGTCACTCCCTCTGTTTGTGCTCTCTCTCTGTTTGTCAAATAAATAAACAAAATCTCTTTTAAAAATACATAAAATAAAAATCTCAGA
>PISX010033439.1:0-15077 GCA_004024625.1 Mellivora capensis | reverse complement strand
TTTTCATTCATAATTTTATTAATTTGAGCTTTCTCTCTTTTCTTTTGGATTAGTGTGGCCAATGGTTTATCGATCTTATTGATTCTTTCAAAAAACCAGCTTCTAGTTTCATTGATACGTTCTACTGTATCTCTAGTTTCTACCTCATTCATCTCTGCTCTAACCTTGATTATTTCCCTTCTTGTGCATGGAGTTGGTTGTTCTTTTATTTTGATTATTTATCACCAGGCTGGAAATACGCTAAAATGAAAGGGACAGAGAATTAGAGAATGAGCCAGATGATGAGGAAGAAAACAAGTCTTTCCATATTTTTAGAATAAAAATGAAGGTGTTAACATAAACCTAACTTTAGCACCTCTGGAATATATTCCTTTAATGTGTTTTGCTGTATCAAAATCATTTTTTGAAGATTTTATTTCTTTATTTCAGAAAGAGTGTGTGTGAGGGCAAGTGGGGAGGCAGATGGAGAGAGCGAAGCTGGAGCACATTTCTCACAAGCTTGAACCCTGAGGCAGGGCTCCATCCCATGACACTGAGCTCATGACCTGAGCCGAGGCCAAGAGTCAAACACTTAACCGGCTGAGTCACCCAAGTGTCTGGTTCTACAGGTTCTGAGGGACATCATTGTCATCCATCATTCATTCTATGGTCAGAAGTAGCCACCTCCAATTTTTAGCTATTTATTCTCATATTTGCCTATTATTCTGATGTTTGCCTTTGTATTTCTGAATTCCATTGCTCTATTGCTATACTGTTTATTTTTAATGAGGTAATATCTATCGACTTTCTAGTTTTGAAGATGAGGATTTGGATTTCTCATCTTCACTCCAGAGGTACCAACACTTCTTCACCCAACCTCCAAAGGTAGTTATATTGTAACTTAGAAAATATCCAGCATCTCCAATATCATGACCACATTAATATTCTTCATTACTGAGGCTTATAGATATAATACCTACCTTCCCTTCTTGGCACATATTTTTGTTTGTTTGCCCTGGAGGTACCATTGTTCTTATTTGCTAATTTATCTTATTTATGCATTTACTCTACCAGAAGGAGAACCTCTCCATCAGAGGCATGGAGTTTTCGGGCATCTGGTCTAGAGACCTAGGTCCTCCTGGTGTCTCGGGCATGTCTCCCCCGGGCATGTGCACTGGGGCTATCCAGGGAGCTGTATCAGTCTCTGTATTGGAAAATCCCTTCTCCTCTTTCCTGAGTTGAGTCCCACACCCTTTTGCTCTCTTTGTCTACCACCTGAATTCAGGTGCTGGACATCCTTTAGTGTCTTCGTAAGAAAGAACACATAAGAGGCTAATTATTGACATGTATGTGTCTGTGTTGTATTTGACAGCTTGTAGCAGAAAACATAACCCTTATGGCAGAGTTTGGGGTTTCTTTTTGTTGTTCACATGGCAGGAAGTGTGGGGGACCTCCGGTTTCATGTGGCGTCTGCTGTGTCATCAAGATGTCACATCCATCCCGTGATTTCATTATGTCATACTGAGCTGTGCTTCTGACCTCACATCTGTGTTCCAGAAAGAAGGAACCAAGGCTTCTCCTTGTGCATCTTTGTCCTTCTCTTTGGGAGGGAAGAAAGACTTTGGCACAGAATTCTGCACACCTTTAATGGGCAGAGTGATGTAATGTGAGCACCCCGAGATGCTCAGGTTGTTTTGGGAGCTCTTCCCTGTCATGAGCAAACCTGTGGTTTTGGTAATAAGGAAACAGGGATTGGGGAATGTGGTCAAGGGCTCTCCCATACCTTGTCTGCTCCTACTTTCTTATTCTAAGTCTCATGGATGGAATTCTGGGTTGGAAACCACTTTCCCTCAGAATCTTGCAAGTACCTCCTCCTGTGTATTTGTACACAGGGCTCCTTGGGCTTCTGGTTCCTTGGGCTTTTTATGGGGTCTCTCCCCACCCTTCCAATGGGCTTTGAAATTCAGGATTATGTGTCTTGATGTGGGCTCCTTTTTGGCCATAATTTGGGTCCTCAGTGAGGCTCCTTCATCTGTAAACTTGTGTCCTTCAGTTGTGGGCATATTTTCATTTTAGTTCTTTGATGATTTCTTCATTCTCTTTTTTTCTTTCTTGTTTTCTGGATCTCTTAGTCTGACACTGGAGTTCAGGTATGGCTCTTCTACAGTCATTACACTTTCTGTGTAATAGAGTTTCAATATGTAAGAGGGCTTTCTCAGTCTCTGGATTTTCCTCCTTTTCATATAAATTCTCATTCTTATTTTAGGTATGCATTACCTTATCCTACTGTCCCAAAAATGTCATTTTAAAAAAAAATTTTCTTCTGTAGCTTTTGTTTCCCACAGGTTTCTGAGACTTTCTTTTCTTTCATTTGGTTTCATGTCTATTTCTCTTCTTAGACACTGTTCTCAGACATCTGGAAATCCTTCCCCTCCAAAGCTGGCTTGAGATTCTGTGTAAATGCATGTGCTTGTCAATACATAAGCTTCCTCGGGGGGTGAGGGGGTGTCTGGCTGAACTACTTCACCAGGGAAGCTCCAGATGTAGGTTAGTACATTTTTGTCTAGAAAATCTCATTCTTAGAAAAAATCCTACAGAATTCTCCCTATGGTGTTCAAGCCCATTTGCCACTAGTCTATGGTGGAAGTTTAGGGGATCCACATGCAGCGTGTGGCCTCGTCCTCCAAATGCCTCCCACACACTTCAGGTGTGCACCTGTTCTCCCCACTCCTGTGACTCAGTCCGTCTGAGGACACAGGTCCTGGGCTCTGACCTGCTGTGAGAGGGTTGGCCACTTCCAAGGCGAGGAAAGGGTCTACAAGGAACATGGTTGCTACTTGAGCAGACTTTCAAACAGTGCTTCTACTCTCCACCCACCTCCATATGACCCCCAAATTTCTTAGCATTCCTGGGACTCTGAGGCCCAGATCTGCCTGTCTCCAGGCACTGGTGCAGGAACAGTTCCTTTCATCCACAGGCTTTCTGTTTCTGAGATGTTGCTGTCACCTTCTCTTCTGTTTCACGGTCCTATCTCATTGGGTTCATGCCTCCACAGAATCCCATTTCTGTCACCTGCGTGGGCTTTGAGAGGAAGTATTGCTCTGTTGTGTTCAGTGGGAGTCCAGTGTTACCTACCAAGTGCAGAATACACACTTCTCACACATTTTCCCCTTGCCCTTGCCCTTGGCTCCCCCTGCCTACTCAATACTCAGAGAAGCAAATGTTGAGCACTTGCTGAAGAACCCTGAGATCATGACCTGAGTCGAAGGTAGAGGCTTAACCCCCTGAGCCATCCAAGTGCCCCAGGAATCTCATATTTAAATAAAAAATCTGGGAAACACAAAAATGTCTCTGATAAAAACTCACTGCTATTTACACGGAAACTCGCACACAGCAATGTAGATAGATAGCCTAGCTATATGAAATCATCCACCCCCTTCACTTGTTTAGACCTGAGCTGAGGACAGACTTCAGATTTGGAGATAGCTGTATACCCTTGGGTTTAGCTTAGTGTAGAAACAGACAAATAGATGGAGAAATGACTGGCTCTGTGTGTTTCTGGCAGGTGATGCTCCCTAGCTCTGCCTGCCGAGGGGCCAAGAAGCAGCAATGCCCTGTAACAGTGAGCACTCTCTGAAGGCATATCTTGGTTTCTGAAACTATCCTCCTATGAAAGGAACTAGGGTTGCTTAAGGGGAATGACTGGTTCTAGAAAGAGGCAGGACATAGATAAGATGAGCCTGGAACATCTTACAGTTCCAGAAAGAAAGGGAATGCTGAAATATCACATCCATGTGGACTTGTCAGAGGGACACAGGAGCCATCCTGGAAAATTCCCAAAGGCCAAAGCTGAAAAAATGTGAGCAAGAAAATTAAAAATGTAGTATTAGACTAAAGTCCCAAATGCAAAATAATTATCAATGAGTTCACACTTATATAATAAGAGATTAAAGAAATGAATGGAGGAGAAGAAATAAGTGTTCCATGCAGAAGAATTTCCAATAAATTATGCAGTCTACCCTCGAGTCAGGTGGAGGAGAGGCCTCCAGCACTGACTTGCAGGCTATGCATGGTGACTTCCTTCCAATGAGGATAGGATTGAAAGGAGTGCTAGTACCTTTCCTTGGAGAGCTCCATGAACATGACCTCAGCTGCTGACCAAGGTCAATGCTGACAGTCATAAATCAAGTGAACAGCAGGGATACTTGATATTGGGTGACAACAATGGCACTTTACCTCTGGGACCTCCATTCCAGAGACATGTTATCCAGTCTGCCCAGGAGAGAAACATAACCCTGGTGCAGATGCAGGGGCATTCTACAAACTAATCTGACCAGGACTCCTCAAAAACCATCAAGACCATCAAAAACAAAGTCTGAGAAATCGTCTCAGCAGAAGCAGCCTCAGGGGACCTGACAACTAATGTGCAAGGGAACCCTGGAAGGGATGGCAGGACAAAAAAAGGAGCTTAGGCAAAAACTAAGGAATATGAATAAAGTATGCACTTCAACCAATAATGAGATGTCAATATTGGTTCATTATTTGCTACCAATCTGCCACAGAAAGGTAAATACTAACAGTGGGAGAATCTAGGAGAAGGTATGTAGGCTCTCTCTATACTAAAAAAATAATTACCTTGGGGTGCATGTGGCCCTTCTTTTCACTACATCTGTATCTTTGGGGTAAATACCCAGTAGTGCAATTGTTGGGTCATAGCATAGCTCTATTTTTAACTTTTTGAGGAACCTCAACATGGTTTTCCAAAGTGGCTGTGCCAACTTTCATTCCCACCAACAGTGTAAGAGGATTCCTCTTTCTCCACAACCTCTCCAACATTTGTTGTTTCTTGCCTTGTTGATTTTTGCCATTCTAACTGGTATAAGGTGGCATCTCAGTGTGGTTTCTATTTGCATTTTCTTGATGGCTAATGATGTTCAACGTTTTTTCATATGTCTGTTAGCCATTTGTATGTCTTCTCTGGAGAGGTGTCTGTTCACGTCTTCTGCCCATTTTTGGACTTACTTGTTTTTTTGGGGTGTTGTGTTTGAGAAGTTCTTTATAAATCTTGGATACCAGCCCTTTATCTGTGGTGTCATTTGCAAATATTTTCTCCCATTCTGTGGGTTGCCTCTTTGTTTTGTTGACTGTTTCCTTTGCTGTGCAGAAGCTTTTTATCTTAATGAAGTCCCAGTAGTTCATTTTCACTTTTATTTCCCTTGTCTTTGGAGACATGTCTTGAAAGAAGTTGCTGTGGCTGATGTCAAAGAGTTTACTGCCTATGTTCTCCTCTAGAATTTTGATAGATTCCTGTCTCACATTGAAGTCTTCATCCATTTGGAGTTTATCTTTGTGTATGGTGTAAGAGAATGGTCCAGTTTCATTCTGTATATAGCTGTCCAATTTTCCCAGCACCATTTATTGAAGAGACTTTTTCCCATTGGATATTTTTTTCCTGCTTTGTCAAAGATTACTTGACCATAGAGTTGAGGGTCCATATCTGATTTCTCTATTCTCTTCCACTGATCTATGTTTCTGTTTTGTGTCAGTACCATGCTGTCTTGGCGATCACAGCTTTGTAATATAGCTTGAAATCAGGCAACATGATGCCCCCAGCTTTGTTTTTCTTTTTCAATGTTTTCTTGGCAATTTGGGGTCTTCTGATTATGTACAAATTTTAGGATAGTTTGTTCCAGCACTTTGAAAAATGCAATTGTTATTTTGATTGGGATGGCACTGAAAATATAGATTGCTCTGGGCAGCATAGACATTTTAACAATGTTTATTCTTCCTATCCATTAGCATGGAATGTTTTTCAATCTTTTTGTGTCTTCTTCAATTTCTTTCATAAGTGTTCTGTATTTTCTAGAGTCTAGATCATTTACCTCTTTGGTTAGGTTTATTCCAAGGTATCTGTTTTTGGTGCTATTGTAAATGGAATCGATTCCATAATTTATATTTCTACATTTACATTGTTAGTGTATAAGAAAACTGATTTATGGGCATTGATTTTGCATCTTGCCACATTATTGAATTGCTGTTACGAGTTCTAGTAATTTGGGGGTGGAGTCTTTTGGGTTTTCCACATAAAGTGTCATGTCATCTGTGAAGAGAGAGAGTTTGACTTCTTCTTTACCAATTTGAATACCTTTTACTTCTCTTTGTTGTCTGATGGCTGTTGCTGGGACTTCTAGTGCGATGTTGAACAAGAGTGGTGAGAGTGGGCATCTTTGTCCTGTTCCTGATCTTAAGGGAAAGGCTCTCAGCTTTTCCCCATTTACATTGATGTGGACGGGACTGGAGGGGATTATGCTGAGTGAAATAAGTCAAGCAGAGAAAGACAATTATTATATGGTGTCACTTATATGCAGACATAAGGAGTAGCATGGTGGACATTATTAGAAAGAAGGGAAAAATGAAGAAGGGTGAAATCAGAAGGGGAGATGAACCACAAGAGACTATGGACTCTGGGAATCAAACTGAGGGTTTAGAGGGGAGAGGGGGGATGGGTGAGCCTGGTGATGGGTGTTAAGGAGGGCACGGATTGCATGGGGCACTCGGTGTTACACACAAACAATGAATCATGGAACACAATATGAAAAACTAATGATGTACTGTGTGGTGACTAACACAACAAAATAAAAGAAAAAAATCATTAAAAAATAAAAATAAAAAGCTTATTACAAAA
Source organism: Mellivora capensis (assembly GCA_004024625.1). Taxonomy (NCBI): domain Eukaryota; kingdom Metazoa; phylum Chordata; class Mammalia; order Carnivora; family Mustelidae; genus Mellivora; species Mellivora capensis. Next base: position 8,413 of record PISX010033439.1, on the reverse strand, counting down.
AAAAAGGCAAAAGAACTCCAAATACTATCCTGTCTGGAGCAAATTAGCATACATGCAGCTAATTTTACATAATGCAGTGGGGACTGAGATCGTACAAGCCCGTTCCCAGAGATCGGTGCATCGAAGTTCAGCGTCTGGGTACGTGCTCGCAGGTCGCACGCTTTCTGGCAAACACTCAGCATTCAAACAAAATTCAGTTTCTTTATATGCGAAATTTGATCATAATAGTGTCTATTACTTCATAGGGTTTTTCAGAGCGATACATCATTTTATTGGTATAAGGTACTTAGTTTAGTTCCTGGCAGATAATGAGCAATCAAGAGTGGTCACTGTCCTTACAGCACCAGGCGACCCTGTCTCGATGGTCTAAGGCTCCGATGAAAAGTGAAATTACTTATAAAATAACTGAACCAGAAAGAAGAAAAGTGCAACATTGTGGAAAGTTCCATCTAAACTGTGGAGATACAAAGTCTGCCTACTTGAGCTCGATATACGGGGGACATGGGGGTGGGAGGCGGACACGTGTACGTGGGCACCCACATATTGCAAGTTCTCATGGGGCTGGGGTTTTTGTTTTGTTTTCCGTTAGATTTGTCATAGACTGGGCTGGCAGGTGAGAAGGGGGTGTCAGAGGCGAGCTGCAGTATCTGAGGGTGTGGCCGAGCCACTGACACCCCACGCTGGGGTGTCTGCTCAGGGGAGGGAAAACCTGGACCTAGAAAACTGAACTGCCTCAGATCGCCCTTTCCCAACAATTTGAAATAACTAAAATATTCCTTTAGGTGACGTTCCTCTTTCCCTAGAACTCTTTGATCAGCGGTAGTAATGCTCACTGATAGTTCTCGAATATTCTGATCCCAGGTTCCCAGCGGAGAGCGTGACTTAGCGGCGGGTTGTCGCTCGCGCACCTACGCAGGGACTGGGCGGGCCGCTCCTCTCCAGTGCGGGCAGGGGCTGTTGGGTGAGAGCCCGCCTCACCCCTGCTCGGGACTCTGGGATCTCTGCGCATGGCTTCAGGCTGACCGCTCTCATCTCATGTCATCTTGAGGGCAGCGCCCCACAGTCTGTGCCAGCGCCTGACCCGCCCCCCAGGTCCCCCAACACGCCTGCAGGCTGCCGCACTGGGCGAGCCCCTCACACGGAGAACAGGGAGAAGGGCGCCCGCGTCCCTGGCCAGAGCCCGGCTGACAAACACAACCACGTTCCAGGAGGAAAGCATTAAAGAGACTGAGCCGGAAGAAGCAGCCAGCAAGCCCTTCGATGCCTCCAACTTCCCTTGAACAATGCCTCTGTCCCTAGCTTTCCTTTTCATCCACAGCGCGCCCGAAGAAGGTGCGGCTTCCCTCTGCCTTGCCATTTGCCCACCGAGGCAGGTGCCTCAGAAGGAGAGGGTGAGCGTCTGCAGGGCTCACCCGGGCTCTGAACTTGCTGAGCCTCCGAGGGCCATGGCTGGGGCTCCAGCGAGCCTGAGACAGTCCTGGCTTACCTCTGGCACCTCCACACCCCTTGCTTTATCCGCTGTTTGGGATGCGCTCGTCTCGGGGAGGTTCTCATGCTGAATTCCCAGACACGGGACAAAATGGGGACACATCTGCCTTGTAGCTTCCGCTGCCCCCCCCCCCCTCCCCAGGCAGTGTCCACAAGCGCAGTGAACAGAGTTCTCGTGCGCTCACCTGGTTAAATCTGACAGAAAACCAGTTAAAACCCACTTCTCTGTGGTCCACATTTTCCAAGTACGACATAAAGAAGAGCTTCCATTCAGGGTCAGCACGCCCATGGACGAACCGAGGAGAAGGGAGAAGGTGCGACAAGCTGACCTCGCGGTCCGGGCAGTGGTTGATGCTTTCATGCCGCGGGCCTCTGGCGGGCCCGGCAGGCGGTTCGGGAACTTGTCTCCGTACCCGCTGCCCAGCTTCCCCCGATGTCCACAACCTGTGCGACTGCGCACGACGTCGGGACCAGGCAGGTACTGTTGGCGCAGCCCTGTCCCCGCTCTGCGGCCTCTTCTGGTCCTGCCCGTTCACCCTGCGGCCCTCTTCTGCGCACACTTCCAGCCCCGTCGGGTGCACCTGCGTCCGCAGCCCCGCGCGCTCGGCTTCCCTCGGCTCCACCACGGCGGAAACGAAGTCGACCTCGGGCGACGACTCCCGTCCCTTCCTGTCCCGCGGAGGGAGGCGACGTCTCCTTAGGTCGGCAAGTGTCCCTGTGAATCCGTTCTGCGGCTGGTCCGAGTGTACCGAGCTCGCGGCCCGCGCGGCCCCGGGGCTGAAGGCAGGCGTCGCCCCCTCGCGCTCAGGACCCGGCTCCCGCCTCGGCGCTTTAGACGCGGAGCTCGGCTCGATCAGGGCATCCGCTGCCTTGTCGCGCGCCGGCCGGGGCATCCGCGGTGACCCTGGGGACTCCGGGCCGCCGGTGATGGAGCTGACGTTGGAGATAAAATCGATAGAGTCAGAAACTAGGGTCAGAAACTAGGTAAACACCCCACAGTGTGTGGCACTTAAAATCGTTCTGTAAATGGTTGCTACTGTTATTTGTCCTGATCTTACCGACATATATAGCACACAGCAGGATTCTATCCAGCAATACCGTCCGCTACATTTGGTAGAAGCCCCAGCTGGGAAGGGACAACGTTGCCAAATTGCTTTTATATCCACCTACAAATGTATACAAATTGGGAAGTGTGTTCTTCTCTTCGGCATCACCCAGATTCCCTCTTCTGGCCTTTCTAAGGTGATGGTCGCTCAGTGGAATTTTTACTTATGGTGTTGAAACTGTCTCCTCTCAGGAATCCAGCTGAGATCAAACAACAATTCTTCAGACACGGAATGGATCATGGAAAAACAGGAGGGTGGGGGACTGTCTTTGATATGTAATATTCTTTATTACTATTATGATTATTGAAACATACAGATGCAAACACTTAATGAGCAACAACCTAGAAAATAAAATGGGGCAGAAGTTATGGAAATAGAGACAGTTTCAGAATTCCTTTCTTAGTTACTTAGACACAGGTTGGGAACATTTGTGCCTAGTGCATCTCACTCCAAATCATCATGACCAGGGCCTGCCACCAAAGGGAAGCGGTCCATAGGACCATTCTCTCTCTGAGAGCACCCATCCCCTGCTGCTTAGCTGCGTGGACAAAAACACACAAGGTTCTTCCCTGCCAGTTAGAGACAACCCTGATGAGCAGCACCTTACGCCCTCCAGGACAGGGGTTCTGTCCCATTCGGGGCTGCCTGCCACAGTGGAGACAGTGATGGAGATGGGAATTTGGATGTCCATTAGTTTGCAGAAACCAAATTATATGTAAGACAGAAAGAAAACATACCTGTTGTGTTTTTTCCTCTTATTCTTTACAGAAAGTGAAGTATGCCTTGGGGTTAGGCTTTCTTTGAAGGAGCAAGCATGTAGAAAGCACATAGTGTCGTTATAAAAGCCAAAGAAGGAGGCATGGTGTAAACTGCCTGGTAGAAAAAGAACCTGACGAAGTGTGAGAGCTGCCAGGAAAGGCTAGAGATGAGCACCAAGGAGCCCTCGGGAGGGGATGGCGAGCACGACAAGGAGCAGACGCGGGCTAGGCAGTGAGGCCCTGAAGCCACAGGAGGAAACACTGCAGCTTTAGAAAGCACAAAAGGTAATTCATTAACACTGAGCGTATTGTGGCAAAAAGAAAAATTCGTTTTGCTCTCGCCAGAAAGGAGGAAGAGAGCAGGGAGACACAGACCTGAGGAACACACAGTGCTTAGTTGTCAAGAAAGGCTGTGCAACCCTGATGTAGGGCAGGCTTCAGCCCAGATCCTGAGAAATAAGGCGAGATTGACATCGGGTTGTGAAATCAGGATGAAATATTTAGGAGAGTCTCTATGTCAGGCAGGGGACTACATCAGTATGAGCTAAAGCCTCCGTGAGTTTTAAGACTTTGGTGCAGTAATTGTGATCTTAACACAAAAAACAATGTTAATATTTATACTTGGTAATTCGAGATTTTATAGAATAAGTTACAAGATGAAAACCCATCAATATGCGGCACCCGGGTGGCTCAGTAGGTTAGGTGTCCTACTCTTGATTTTGGCTCAGGTCATGGTCTCAGGATCATGAGGTCCAGCCCCAAGTAGGGCTCCGCCCTCAGCAAGAGTCTATTTCTCCCTCTCCCTGTGCTCTTCTCCCTGCACATGCGTGCATGCACTCTCTCTCTCCCCCTTTCAAATAAATAAATGAAAAAAATCTTTTAAAAAACCCCAATCACCATGATACAGAAACTTATTGAATATAGTGGAAATTATTGGGAAAATGAAAAAAAAAACCCTGGAAAATCAAGTTTATATTTATTGATCTACATCATTAAATTCAAGAGTCAGAGAAAAATAAGTACTAAATACCTGGAATAGAATCAATTTATACTTAGCTACAACATATAAAGCCTAAATATCAACAGAAGTTACTAAGAATAAAGTAAATCTACTTGAAAAAAAAAAGATATAGTATGGTCAAGGGTCAACTCCATCCCTGTTCCCATTCTCCTTCAACAAAATTGATCAAAACTACAGAAGACAATTACGGAAAATGAAATATGGCCTGTGTGTGGCAACACAGAGACTGAAAGGGCATGTCTTTGTACTTCAGTATACTGAATATATATGAATCACAATCTTTTATTCCTAAGTCTTCAATTAATTTTTGACATACTATAAGTTTTTACTTATTCATCATCCCCTAATTGATTGGATGCCCATAAAAATAATAATTTATGGAAGATCAACAATAGCAAAATAATATTATCCAAGACTGGTAATAAACTGGTTAAGATAAAAAATTTTTCCCTTTATATTTTCTTTATATTGTTCCTTTGGTGCTCTAAATTGCCTTGGTTTTATTTTTGTAAAATGTTTAGATCTCCTTTTCAAACAAGTGAGTCCTCAGGAGATAATTATTTAACTGTGTCCCAGTGGAAGATAAAGGACTGGTGTGTTATTTCTGTTTTCAAAAGAGTAATGTGTTTCCCCCCAAATCTCTGTTCAAATCTCTTAATCTTAAGGAAATATTCCTTCTTGTTTCTGAGTTGCTGAGTGTCTAAAGAGGGTCTCTGTATATTCTTGCACAGTTTTAAAAGTGTGACTATATATTTATGAAGTCAGAATTCTAAATCTTATCAGTGTGTACTATACTTCCTTGAGTGTATTTCACTTTAATAATGATAATGTGGACAATTGCTAGGATGAAAATGTTCTCTAATTCAGTACATCTTTGAGTATTTATTTTATGTACTATACTATTCTTGGATATATAAAGGAGTCAAGGAGAAAGCATTCCTGCCCTGTGGAAATCAGGCACCTGTGAAATCATGCCAGTACAGAGTGGTCTATGGAAAGGGTTAAACAAAGATATGTCCCAAAAAGATGGCAAGAGAAGGAGAAGGTCATGGAGACCTTCATGAAATTTGTCCGGGTCCTTCAAGGATGGATAAGACTGTGTCTATAGAGAGTTCACTTTCCTCCTTGTTTTTTTTGAAGACTGAAAACCCAGAGGTGAAGAAAAGGTGAATTAATTAAGATGAACTGGAATTAAAATTAGGATTCTAAAATCTACTGATAAAAAATGAAATCTTTTTTCAGATTTCTCTCTTTCTAAGGGTGACCTTCCTTTAGGATGTGGCACAATGTGGTCACTAATAAGCCAAGTCACAGTTACCAATGTCAGGGAATTGTTTCTCCTCATCCTCTTTTTGTTTTACCAAATGGTTCTAGCTTCCCTAAGTGCTCAGAATCTTCTTCCCAAAGGTACTCACTGCTCACTTACTCACTGAACAAATGCCCATCAGTCCCTACACATTGCTGTGCATGGGGTAAACACTCAGGGTACTTCAGCAGACACCTCATTGGCTCTGGGAGCTAAGACACATGTCCACTTGAGAGGATGGGAGGACGAGGACTATCCACAGTGAGAGCCAGCTTTTAGCCAAGGCAAAGAGCAGTGGGAAGTTCAAAGGAAACATGAGGAATTTGGGAGATTATTTTGTCCAGATGAATCTGGACAGGTGGGTAGGAGGGTAGACATTGATGTGGGGGAAATCTGGAGATCGGGAGAATGCCTGTCAGCTTTACTCTGGAGCAATATGTACATGAAAATGGAGTAACGTTTTTAACATACTTGAAGAACAGTGAACCAAGAATTTTTGTACCTCGCAAAAAAACTCTCAAGAACTTAAAGGTGGTGTTCTCCAGAGTTGTTCTTGTGGCATCTATGAGAAAATGAGTATTGGTAAACCAAACAACAGACGCATTTGAGCAGAAAGGCTGCAGTGATCATGTCGTGCATGACTCCTTGTGGAAATAACCCTGAATAAGCCTCAACAGGGAGTGGGTATGGTAGTTAATGGCTGTGTCCTATGACAGTGTAATTGTAGTTCAACCATAAACGTTTGAGAAGGAATGAGGCAACTGTCTATAAAAGCAATTGTTACACTTTTCAGTAATTATGTTGTTGGTGGTAATATTTAGTATCAATATTTTGAAGCTAATATGCTTTGGGGGTTAAAGCAAAAAGGAAATAATTGTGAGATATCCCAATTCAATCATTGACTCAATGTCCTTAATGCATATTTGATGCAGAAGAAAGCTAGAGATGTGAGATGTGATATATAAAGGACAAAATAAAGAGCCTATAGTCATGAACTTGAATTGTAAGTATCAGTATGAACTGATGAGTTCTTTGCTCTCCTCGCTATATCTTCACCAAAAAAGCCTAGGAACAAATACCAGTCCCATAGCAAAGGTCATCCCTAGCATCCAGATGCTGGTCTAAACATATTTTCTGTAAAAGAAAACAACAGAGCTCTTCAGAAAAATAGAGCAAGAAAGGTACAAAGTGAATCTGGAACATCTTGACATACCAGACAGAAAGGAAACAATGAAAGACTCCAAGGTTCATATCAAAAAGACTCAAGGTTCAATTTGAAGAGCTCCCACTGGCCAAAGATGAGTAATAAGCTTTAAGCTTATTGTTTGAGTTTCAAGAAGGATAGCAATTATAATGCATAAAAACCTATGGAATATATTTAAATCTGTGTGTTAAGAAGAAATTTAAACCTAATTGGTCCCCTTTAAAGGATGATAGGGAACAAATTAGTTATCTTGACAACAGTAAAAATAATAATAATAATATGGTCGAGTCACTTCTACTGCCTTTCCTGCACGAAGTCTATCAGGAGACGGAATGGTAGGTGAGGGGAAGCTTCTCCTTACAAAATATTTCATCTCATCTAGGAAACAGTAAACAACAATTAGAATATCATCATTTTGCAACCTTGAGAGTATCTAGTCATTGAGTAACACTGACTAATAACATCACAAAAAGAAGGCCCGCAGTTATGTACTTCCTGGTGGAAACTCACAACCCCACCAAAGGCTTGCCATAGGCATGGAACCCAACTCAGGTCAAGCCTCACAATCCAGAGGCAATTTTCAGGAAGTGAAGAGCACAGAGGAACACTCAGTATGAACCGTGTGCACAAGGTCTGGACACTTATAGGAAGCTCCACACGACAGTGGTTAGTTGGAGGGCAGTGATTGGCATTGGGGGTGAGCATATGGAAAGGCATGAGGGGTGGACAGCACTAGGATAGTCCTACTTTTTTTTCTTAATTTTAAATGTTTTTATTCTATTTTAATTATTTTTATTAACATAATGTATTATTTACTCCAAGGGTACAGGTTTGTGAATCATCAGGCTTACACACTTCATAGCACTCACCATAGCACGTACCATCCCCAATGTCCATAACCCCACAACCCTCACCACTCCCCCCTCCCCCTGCCAACTCTGTTTTGTGAGATTAAGAGTCTCTTATGGTTTGTCTCCCTCTGGATCCCATCTTGTTTCATTTTTTCCTTTCCTACCCCCCAAACCCCCCCACTCTGCCTCTCAAATTCCTCATATCAGGGAGATCATATGATAATTGTCTTTCTCGATTGACTTATTTCACTCAGCATAATACCCTCTAGTTCCATCCATGTCATTGCAAATGACAAGATTTCATTTCTTTTGATGGCTGCATAGTATTCCATTGTGTATATACCACCTCTTCTTTATCCATTCATCTGTTGATGGACATCTAGGTTCTTTCCATAGTTTGGCTATTGTGGACATTGCTGCTATAAACATTCGGGTACATGTGTCCCTTCAGATTACTACATTTGTATCTTTAGGGTAAATACCCAGTAGTGCAATTGCTGGGTCATAGGGTAGCTCTATTTTCCACTTTTTGAGGAACCTCCACGCTGTTTTCCAGAGTGGTTGCACCAGCTTGCATTCCCACCAACAGTGTAGGAGGGTTCCCCTTTCTCCACATCCTCGCCAGCATCTGTCATTTCCTGACTTGTTAATTTTAGCCATTCTGACTGGTGTGAGGTGG
>PISX010033438.1:0-15080 GCA_004024625.1 Mellivora capensis | reverse complement strand
TTTTTTTTTTTTTTTTTTTTTTTTTTTTGGTGAGTTTTTCTGCCTTGTCATTTTGTCCAGATAAGAATATATGAAGGAGCAAATGAAATACTAAAAGCATGGCAAAGACCCCAGGAAAATGTGCTTTAACCAAATCAGAAGAGACCCCAAGTCATGGGGGTAAAAAGAAGTTCAGAAAAAAAATTTTTTTAAAGAAAACAAATAAAGAAAAATATAAAAAAGAAAATATATGTATATATTAGACTGGTGACTAGAACAGGGTCACCCACTTAATTCTGGGAGTATTTTGGTCTCTTAGAAGAAACTTCCTCCCAAAATTTTAAAGAATGAAAAACATATATAAGGGTAAACACAGTGAAGGGATGGAATATGACTATAAAGATGAAAAAAAATTTTTTTTAATTTCTAACAAAGGAGTTGATAAGGTAAGTTGGTTGGGAGAATAAAGAAAAAGAAAGTGGGGAGAATTGGGGGCTGGAGACTAGATCAAGCCCGGTGCTAGATTTAGGGTGTATTTTGATCTACTAGAAGAAGTTGTACCCCAAATTTTTTAGAAGAAAATACCCTATGTGTATACAAAAAATAAAGTTAGATACAATGAAGGATAAAATATGACTATAATAATGAAGGTTCAAAAAAGATTTTTTAATGAAAGGTATTAAGATAAACTAGTTAGAAAACATTAAAAGAGGAAAGGGTAAAAGTTTAAAAAATTAGCAGAAAAAAATTTTTTTTAATTAATTAACTTTGCAAGACTGAAGATTCATGGGGAGAAAGCCATGAATTCCATGCTTTGCTTTCTCCTCCTCTGGAATTCCGCTGTTCTCCTTGGTAAGTGAACTTGGGCTTGGCTGGATTTCTTGTTGATCTTCTGGGGGAGGGGCTTGTTGTAATGATTCTCAAGTGTCTTTGCCTGAGGCAGAATTGCCCCACCCCTACCAGGGGCCAGGCTAAGTAATCCCCTTGGGTTCCCTTTCAGGAGCTTTTTTTCCCTGAATGCTTTCCAAAGAGTTCCGGAGGATGAGAATGGAAATGGTGGCCTCCCAACCTCCGGCCAGGAGGAGCTGAGAGCTCAGGGTCCCACTCTTCAGTGTGTCCTCAGAGAAAAGCGCTCAATCACTCCCATCTCCCTGGCCTCCGGCCGCACTCCAAGCTCACCCAGCCTGTGACCAAGCATCTCTGTCTCTGGCACACAGCTCTGCCTGGAGTCTCCAAACCCCACAGATCCCTGAGCTCTTCCAGGTCGGAGTCTCCTTGGATCTTGTGGGGAACCCACTCACAGAGCACTGGTCTGTGACACAGATTACAGTTCAAGGTAAAGCCTCGCTGAGAGCTCACTCCTCGGCTCTGTCTCTGTAGCCGACTTCCCCACTCTAATACCTGCGACCTCTGAGACACTCAGACACCCCCGATCCTTCTGTGACCCCGCGGCCCCTGAGGCCACGCTGACCCCGCGTGGGCTTCACCCCAGTTTAGTCTCTGGAGCGATGTCCCTCAGTGGAGCAGACTTAAAGGTCCTGATTTTGTGCTCTGTTGTTCCACCGCTTGCCGGGAGCCAGCCCCTCCCCCTGCGGTCTATCTTTCCGTAGCTTTGGATTCACTTCTCTGTCAGTCCTACCTTTCAGAAAGTGGTCGATTTTCTGTTTCTAGAATTGTTGCTCTTCTTCTCCTTGATCTCATGTTGGACTTGTAGGTGTTCGGAATGGTTTGATAAGCTATCTAGCTGATCTCCTGCTACCTGATGTCTTGTCAGCCTGCTACTTCTCCGCCATCTTGACCCCTCCAGTGCTTAATAAGTTTTTATGGCATGAAGGAAGGGGGCAATTAGAACTCATTTTGATTAAAAGTATCCTTTAAATGAGGGAGCAGAAGGCTGGCTGAGGAGAAAGCAAAAAGCTGACACCTCACAATCTCTCCCTCACCTCAAGCAAAAGGCTGACACCTTGCAATCTCTCCCTCATCCCCACCACTCCTGGGTGGGACAAATGTGACATTCTTTAGGAATCTCCCAACTATCTTGATGTTAATGGCTTGCTAAAAGGGGAAGACAGCCTTGTTCAACACTGCAAGACCTCTGTATCAGGCACATTGTAGGCCCTCTTTAGCATATGAGAGCTCTGTTGAAACTTCCCTTTCCCTCACCTTCTCCCAACCACATGGTACATAACCTGCCATCCCTCACAACCCAAGGCACCAGCTCTTCCTGCCCACGGGTCCTGTCCCCATTTTTTTAAAAAGATTTTATTTATTTATTTGACAGAGATCACAAGTAGGCAGAGAGGCAGGCAGAGAGAGAGGAGGGGAAGCAGACTCCCTGCTGAGCAGAGAGCCCAATGCGGGGCCTGATCCCAGGACCCTGGGATCACGACCTAGGCCAAAGGCAGAGGCTTTAGCCCACTGAGCCACCCAGGCACCCATGTTTTAATAAACTACCAGTTTGCATCAGAGATGTCTCAAGAATTCTTTCTTGGTCATCGGCTCCAGACCTCACCCCACGGAACCTCCCCTATGTTCTAGAATTTCATCACTTTGAGTAACACAGGAGGATATATCCTAATCTAATTCAGATAGGAAAGTTTTCCTAGGAATGACATATATTACAATTCTAAAAATGAATAGGACAATGTCAGAAAAACAAAACAACTGGGGAAGTAAAAAATAATGAGAGCTTGAATGAGCTCATCAGTCATTGGATTAGGTCTAGTCAATTATTTCTTCTCTGAAAATGAGAAAATTTGATCCTTCTGTCCAAATATAGGAATTTACTGAAGATCCCATGAAGAATGTTAAGAGCTTTAAAACTGAATAGGAAATGAGCTTATAAAGCGGCAGGTGGATGCCAGACATCTCCTGTAAGATAGCTAGATCTTTTTCAGAGCATCACTGGGAAAGAGCACCTTTGTTGGAGAGTGTCTCCTCAATCACTTATGATTGGATGTTTGGAGTAGCAGAACATCTAGGGGCCAGAGGTGAGGACTTGAAAAGAAGTGATGCCAAATCAGAGAAGGATCAGTAAGGTTATTTGCTGTTTAACCTCTTGAATACTGGGCCCAGGGTATGTCCTAGGAATGCAAAGGTAACTCTACAGAAGCCTAGAGAAACCAGAAAGCAGTGTCACATACACCAGACCCAGGGAACTGACAAGGAATGCTGGCCCTTCTGTAAGACAGGTATGAAATCTAGGAGATGTTGATAAGCTTAGCTGATTCCAAGAGTGATCAAATAATTCAGCCTTGTCCAGATGCAAATGTGATGGTATTTTTAGATGAGGTCTTTGGGAAATAATTAGGTTTAGAAGAAGTCATGAGTGTAGGGCCCTCATAACCAGATTAGTAGACTTCTAGAAACACCACAGAGTTGCATGCACTCTCCACCTCTCTGTGCACCATGTGAACACACAATGAGAAGGCAGCTCCCTGCAAGCCAGGATGAGAGCTCATGAGAACCTGACTGCGTTGTTACCCTGATCTCCAATTTCCAGCCTACGTAACTGAGAAAATCAATGTCTGTTGTTTAAGCCACCCATCTAAGTATTGTGTCAGGGCAGGCTCTAACTAATACAGTGGCAATACAGAGGTGAACAGGAAACACACGGTCCCTATTCTCCTTGGTGGATAAATAAGGAAGATATCAAACATTATCATAAACTACATACTAACAGGGGCACCTGGGTGGCTCAGTCCAGTTAAGTGTCTGCCTTCGGCTCATGTCATGATCCCAAGGTCCTGGGATCAAGCTCCATGTCGGGCTTCCTGTTCAGCAGGGAGCCTGCTTCTCCCTCTCCCTCTGCCCCAACTTGTGCTCTCTCCTGCTCTCTCAAATAAATACATAAATAAAATCTTAAAAAAAAAAAAAACCAACAGCAGCAAAATTCAACTAATAATAGTTAAGTACAATGCAGCACAGGTATATTTAACAAAGATGTAGCCTAGCCATAACTAGGGGAAGAGCTGCCTTAAGAAAGAAACTTTAAAAAGGAAAGAAAAAGAAAGAAAAAACTTTAAGGATCTGAAGATTGAAAGGCTATGGTGGGGGGTGAGGGAACTGAGGGACTTTCAGGAATGAAGCCCAGGGGTGCAGTCCATACCAGTATCCATGGTATGATAGAGCCTACTCATATCAGTTTACATAAGCCATCGTCAGCATCTCTTCCCAACTTTGCATTCAGCAATAGCTCATTGGGAGCTGGAAACCAGACACAGTGGGAGTATTTTTACATGGAAGAATTTTGCAAACACTACAAATCAGGCCTTTTCTTTCCTGACAACCACCAGTTGTCAAATATTTGCCACACACAACTGTAAAGCATGTTGAAGAAACAGAGTCTAGCAAAGTTGAGACAGAGAGTAGAAGATAATGTGGAAAGAGAGGAGGCTAAAAATAGACTTCTAGGGATGGCACCTGATCATCAGTTTTAAAAAAAAATACGCTCAGTTTCTACAACCAAGGATGAGAATGATGAGGTAATAGAGTGTCTTGTAGGCAACTGTAAGAGTTTGGTATCTATATTAAAATCAAAGGTGGGGGGAGGATTTGGGAAAGATGGCATAGTAGGAACCAAGAGGAATCATCCACTTACCTAGACAAAACTGTATTTGCAGAATCTCTCTGTTTTGAAACCCTGGAGTCTACTCCAGGCTCCCAGCATCCCAGAGAAGTCTTGGTAAGTAAACTGCAGTTAATTTTGGTCAATTTTAGCTCTTATCGCAATAGCAGTTATCCATCTCCTCCCCTTATAGCCTTATGGCAGGCAACTGTGCAGATGTTCCTGGAGCAGCTTGCACACAGCTTGTGGGAGCCAGAGTAAGCTAAAAGGATCCTGTTCTCTAAATACTGGAAACATGTTACCTGATGGCGGCTTCTGATCACCGAGGGCACACACACAGTCAGGCAGTCATTGGTATACCTCCCCTTGCTGTTTCAAGCCACACGCATCTCCAGCTAAAGTTTCTTCCAGTGGATTTAATGGGCCAGCTGCCTTTTCCCCATTAATTTATTTTTCTTTTTTCCCCCTTTTGGGACCCAGACATAAATGCCAGGATATTAAAAACAACAACAACAACAATAACAACAACAACAACAACAACAACAACAGCTAAGTATGAGAGAAAGTAAGAGACTATGCATCCCCAGGGAAAGGCTTAGAAAAGACCTAAGAAGATCTTAAATTTACAACTAAAGCTGGTCCTTGGCACAGAGACAACCTACCACAATCAAAATAACAAAAATGATAAACAAGAATAACACAAAAACAGCCAACCCTATAGAAGGGAGGGAATCTAATTTTCAAAATTTTCACATTATTGATTAAAAAGTCTAGTTTCAACAAAAAATCATGAGGCATACAAAGAAATAGGAAGGTGTTGCCCACTCAAAGGAAAAAATAAAACAACAGGAACTATCCCTGGAAGAGACCTGATGGTTAATCTACTAGACAAAGGCTTTTTAAAAACTGTCTCAAAGATGCTCTAAGAAGGGGTGCCTGGGTGGCTCAGTGGGTTAAGCCTCTGCCTTCAGCTCAGGTCATGATCCCAGGGTCCTGGGATCAAGCCCTACATCAGGCTCTCTGCTCAGCAGGGAGCCTGTTTCCCCTCCTTCTCTCTCTGCCTGCCTCTTTGCCTACTTGTGATCTCTCTCTGTCAAATAAATAAATAAAAATATTTTTAAAAAGATGCTCAAAGAATTAAAGAAATCAAGAAAACAATGTATAAATAAAATATAAAGCAAAAAAATGAAATCAGGGGCTGAACAATATAATAACTGAAAAGAAAAGTTCAATAGAGGGATTCAAAAATATTTGAGCAGCGGAGCTTGGATAGCTCAGTCAGTTAAATATCTACTTCGGCTAAGGTCATGATCTCTGGTTCCTGGGATCGAGCCCCATGTCGGGCTCCCTGCTCAGCAGGCAGTCCACTTCTCCCTTTCCTTTGGATCCTCCTCCCCAGTTGTATTCTCTCTGTCTCAAATAAATAAATAAATAAATAAATAGAATCAACAAAGCAAAACAAAAATATTTAAGCAGGAAAAAAGGAAGAATAAGTAGACCCGAAGATATGAAAATGTAAATAATTTGAAACTGAGGAACAGAAAGAAAGACTGAAGAAAAGTGAGTGGAGCCTAGGGACCTGTGGCAAGCCACCAAACACACCAAAATGCACATTGTTGATGTCCCAGAAGAAGAAGAGAGAGAGAAAGGGGACAAAGAGAAAACCTGAAGGAATAATGGTTGAAATTTTTCTAACTTTGATGAGACATTCATTTACACAGCCAAGAAGCTCCACAAACTTCAAGTAAGATAAATTCAAAAGATCCACATCAAGACATCTTATAATCCAACTTTTGAACACAAAACACAAAGAGAGAATTTTTAAAGCAGTAAGAGAGAAGCAACTTGTCACATACAAGGGATTATTAAATAGAATATATTCCTCTTCAGAAACTTTGGAGGTCATATGCACCCCTATGTTTACTGCAGCACTATTTAGAATAGGCCACATATGAAAGCAAGCTGTCTGCTGAGCTGAGTGGATGAGAAAAATGTAATATATATACACAATGGAATATTACACAGCATTAGAAAAGATGAGATTATGCCATCTGTGACAACATGGGTAGATCTAGAGGGTGTTATGCTAAATAAAATATGTCAGAGAAATGAATGATTTAATTCATATCTGGAATCTAAAAAATAATGAATAAACAAAAAGCTGAATCAGACCTACAAATATAGAAAACAAACTTATGGTTGCCAGAAAGGAGGGGGGGTGGAGGCTGGGCAAAAGGGTAAAAGGGAGTGTGAGGTACAGGCTTCCAATTATGGAATGAATAAGTCATGGGAATAAGAGGCATAGCATGAGAAATATAGGTGATGACATTGTAATAGCATTATATAGTGACAGATGGTGATTGCACTTGTGGTGAACATTGCATAATGTGTAAACTTTTCTAATCACTATGCTGTATAACTATAACTAATGTAACATGTGTGTCAACTATACTCAAAAAAGAAAAAAAAATTTTTGGAGGCCAGAAGACAATAGGATGATATATAAAAGTTACCTTAAAAAAATTGTCAGTATAGCAGCAATGTCCACAATAGCCAAACTGTGGAAGGAGCTGAGAGGTCCTTCAACAGATTCCATGGATAAAGAAGATGTGGTTCATATAGACAATGGAGTATTACTCAGCCATCAGAAAGGATGAATACCCACCATCTGCACCAACATGGATGGAACTGGAGGGGATGATGCTAAGTGAAATAAGTCAAGCAGAAAAAGACAATTATCACATGGTTTCACTCATACGTGGAACCTAAAAAGTAGTGTGGAGGACCACAGGGGAAGAGAGGGAAAACTGAATAGGAAGAAATCAGAGAGAGAGACAAACCGTGAGAGACTCTAGACTCCGGGAACCAAACTGAGGGTTACAGAAAGGAGGGGTGTGAGGGGATGGGGTAACCAAGTGATGGATATTAAGGAGGGCTTGTGTGGTGATGAGCACTGGGTGTTATACACAACTAATGAAACATTGAATACTATATCAAAAATGAATGATGTGGGGCACCTGGGTGGCTCAGTGGGTTAAGCCTCTGCCTTCAGCTCAGGTCATGATCCCAGGGTCCTGGGATTGAGTCCCAGATCAGACTCTCTGCTCAGCAGGGAGCCTGCTTTCCCCCACTCACACTGTCTGTCTCTCTGGCTACTTGTTATCTCTCTCTCTCTGTCAAATAAATAAAATCTTTAAAAAAATGAATGATGTGTATATGGACCACATCTTCCTTATCCATTCGTCTGTTGAAGGGCATCTTGGTTCTTTCCACAGTTTGGCGACCGTAGTCCATATATACTATGGAGTATTATGCCTCCATCAGAAAGGATGAATACCCAACTTTTGTGTCAACATGGATGGGACTGGAAGAGATTATGCTGAGTGAAATAAGTCAAGCAGAGAGAGTTAATTATCATATGGTTTCACTTATTTGTGGAGCATAACAAATAACATGGAAGACACGGGGAGATGGAGAGGAGAAGGGATTTGAGGGAAATTGGAAGGGGAGGTAAACCATGAGAGACTATGGACTCTGAAAAACAACCTGAGGGGCTTTGAAGGGGGGGTGGGAGGTAAGGGGAGCCAGGTGGTGGGTATTAAGGAAGGCATGTATTGCATGGAGCACTGGGTGTGGTGCATAATGAATTCTGTTACACTGAAAAGAAATTAAATTTAAAATGAATGATGTACTTTATACTGTCTAATTGAATATAATAAAAAATAATTGAATATTTCTATATTCTATATTTCTATATTCTATATTGAATATTTCTATATTCTATAGAATTAGAATATATTCTAATTGAATAAAATAAAAAAATGAAAAAAAGTCAACAAAGAATCTGGTATTTGACAAAACTGTCCTTCAAAAGTGAGAGAGAAATTAAGACATATCCGGGGGGGGGTGGGAAAGAAAGCTGAAGGAGCTCATTACTATTAGTTCTGCCCTATAAGAAATGATCAAAGGTGTCCTGCAGAGGGAAATAAGAGGACACTACAAAGTAACTCAACGCATATGAAGAAATAAAGATCTCAATAAAGGTATATGCACGCACAATAATAAAAGATAGTATAATTTTAACAATGAATTATAACTCCAATTTTATTTTTTAAATGATTTAAGAGACTAGTATTTTTTAATTAAAAATAAAATAAAAAGGGGGGCCATCTATGGTAAGCCATGGCTAATGGCTAAGACTCTAGTGAACATAAAGTGGAAGAGTACAGGTATGCATGACAACAGGTGCATCAGTCAGGGTTCTCCAAAGAAAAAGAAAAACAGAAACTGCAAGAGATGTTATTTATAATATAAAAATATACATATTTTAACTATATATATATTTATATATGTAAATTATAATTAGCTGGGTCCTCTGCTCAGGGTCTCACAAGGCTGATTCAAGGTACAGACAAGAGCTGCAGTCTCATCTAAGGCTCATTGTCCTCTTCTAAGTGCATGTTAGTTGTTAGCAGAATGTATTTCCCCACATCCACAGAACTCATGGTGTTTTGGCTTTTTTTTAAAGATTTTATTATTTGTCACAGAGAGAGAGAGTGAGCGAGTGAGCGTGCAAGCAGGGGAGGCAGCAGGCAGAGGGAGAAGAAGGATTCCAGCTGAGCAGAAAGCCAGATGCAGGGCTCAGTCCCAGGACCCTGGGATCATGACCTAAGCCAAAGGCAGATGCTTAACTGACTGAGCCACCCAGGCATTCCAGAACTCATGGTGGTTTGCTTCTTTAAAGCCAGCAGTGAAATATCTCTCTTTCAAAAAGAAGAGTTTCTCTTTTAAGCATTTTCACCGAATTAAGTCAAACCCACCTATGATAATCTCACTTCAGATCAACACAAAATCAATGGATTTGGGACTTTTATTATATATGCAAAATCCTTTTACTTTGCCATCTAAGGTAACCTAATCATAGAAGTGACATCCATCATATTTATAAGTCCTTCCCTTAGTCAAGTCAAAGGGACTATGCAGTGGTATACCTGCGAATGGGAATCTTGGGGACTATATCAGAATTCTACCTAGACTCTGCAAGTAGAATCAGTGATTCATGCCCTGCTTATAGGCAAAAATACATTAACTGCCTTCCCCTGTTTCCAAGAATCTCATTTCATGTGCTCAATGTCCAAAATTCCATCCAAATCAATTCCAGGTGTAGATGAGGTTCCTGGATGTAGTCCATTAAGTACCACTTCTGGGGCAATTACTTTCCATCTGTGGATATGTGAAACTAAATAGACAGCCCCTTACACACCCAACATACAGTGATGGGACAGACACAAGGTATAGCTATAGACATTTTGGTTCAAAAAGGGCAGGAAATGGAAAGTTAAAAGGAGTAATTGGTACCTGGTAATTCTAAAATCTACTGGGCAAATGTCTCTTGACGAGGTTTCAAGGCCTGAGAACAATCTTCCCTGGCTCTCAGCTCTGTCCTCTGAATCATCCTTCCTTTTTCATGAAAGATAACACATTTGCAGCTCTGTGGTTTTATAAGTCGGCTTCTAACCAGTAAAATTTGTGGGTCTAAGAGCCTCATTTAATTTTATACTTTTCTTGTACTTTTAGTCCAAACTAGCAGTGTTTCTGCTAAAACTTTTTTTTTTTCAAGACCCTTGCAGGTCTTGCAAGGTTTCACAGGAACTTACTCCACTAGACAAAAGATACACCCACAAACCCTGTCAAGAAAATTCACTCTCTGTCCTTGGCTCCTGCTGAAATAGTTAAGGAATGATTTTTAAAAGATTTTATTTATTTATTTGACAGAGAGAGATCACAAGTAGGTAAAGAGGCAGGCAGAGGGAGAGGAGAAAGCAGCTCCCTGCTGAGCAGAGAGTCCCATATGGGGCTTGATCCCAGGACCCTGAGACCTTGACCTGAGCCAAAGGCAGAGGCTTAATACCTCAAGGAACGGTCTTAAGTCTCCTGGAGACCCTTTGACTTGATTGAAATGACCTGGGAGGCAGACTCTGAATCTCTTGAAATAACACAGTATGACTGAATACTCTGATTCTTTTAATCTTTCTTAGGTTTTAGCAAAAATGCTGTAGAGTAATGACTCCAGCCTTTTCTCTAGAGCATGTTTTCCTAAGAATGAATCTCTTAATTTTAGCATCTTTTGCTATCTAGAGACACTAAGATTTTTTTCAAAGTCAGATTTGGGTTCCTTTTAGCTCAAGTGTTTCAAGAGTTCTTCCCTCAATTTCTCTCTCTCTCCTCATATTTTACTATAAACAAGAAAACCTGGGTAGCGCTTTCAACATTTTGCTTGGAAATCTTAGCTATACTACCAAAGTTTATCACTTAAAATTTCCCCTTTTAACATAACCACAGGAGACAATTGTGCTGTTTCTGTCATTATATAGTAAGAAATCCCCCTCCCCAGTTTCCAAGAACATATTCTTTGCCTCCTTCCAAGTCCTCACCAGCACTGTCCCTAAAGTCCAGATCTCAACTATAGTCTGCTCAATGCAGTTTGAACTTTCTCATGCATGCTTTTCTTTCTTTTTCTTTTTTTTTTATAAGCAGAACAGCAGGATTTATTTTTTTTAATTTATTTATTTGACAGACAGAGATCACAAGTAGGCAGAGCAGCAGGCAGAGAGAGTGGAGGAAGCAGGCTCCCCGCTGAGCAGGGAGCCCGATGTGGGGCTCCATCCCAGAACCCTGGGATCATGACCTGAGCCAAAGGCAGAGGCTTTAACCCACTGAGCCACCCAGGTGTCCCTCCTGCATGCTTTTCAAAACTCTTCCAGCCACTGCCTATTCTCTGGTTCTACAATTACTCTCAAATTCCTATGTATTTGTTACAGCATGTTACCACTTCTAGGTACTAACATCTGTGTTTATCACCTATTGCTGCCTAACAAATTAGCACAAACTCAGCAGTTAAAAACAACAACAACATACATTTCCATAACTATTGCTTTTGTTCCAGCCCTCATTCATTTTGTGCCTGAATTATTGCAATAACTTCCTACTGGCTTCTTACATGGTCTGGCTCTCTCCCATTTAGTCCAGCCTCTCCACTCAAATGAGACAATACAATCTTGTTGCTACTGTACTCAAAGATCTCCTGAAGTTCTTATTGTCTATAGTCTTTGACGTAGCATAAACGATTTTTAACAGTATGGTTCCAGCCTGTATTTTCAACTTCTGTTGAGCCATTTTCCCAATACTACTACTACTCACTATTCCCCAAACATACTGTTTATGCCCCTAAGTCTTTGTGTTATCTCTTTGGTCTGGATTGTCCAACCGTCTGTCCTCTTCCCTCATCTGCCCAGCAAAGTCTTCTCTGTCCTTCTTTGCCCAGTGTATATGGTATCCCATCTGTGATGCCTGCAATGAGACCCTCACTCTTCACTCAGGCATAATTGTTCCTTCTTTTGTACTCTACAAATTCCTGTCTCAAAATGTGGTCCGTGCACTAGCAGCACTGGCATCCCTAGATGACTCAGCGCTCATCATGAGTCATATCATTATGTTAAAATATAGATTCTAGGGGCGCCTGGGTGGCTCAGTGGGTTAAGCCGCTGCCTTCGGCTCAGGTCATGATCCCAGGGTTCTGGGATCGAGTCCCGCATTGGGCTCTCTGCTCAGCAGGGAGCCTGCTTCCCTCTCTCTCTCTCTCTGCCTGCCTCTCTGTCTACTGTGATCTCTGTCTGTCAAATAAATAAATAAATAATCTTAAAAAATATATAGATTCTAAATCAGTAGATCTGGGCCGGGAACAAACACCCCAACGATACCAATGCTCTGATTTAAAGACCAGACTTCGAGCAGCAAGGTCAACAGCATTTTTGTTATAGCTCCGATACATGATCGTTAACACCTCTGTCTCCTTTCTTCTATTCTAAGTATCTTTAAAGGCAGGGATTATTTATCTCTTTTTTCTTTGCCAGTCTCCAGAGTGCCTCACACAGCCCTCAGCAGTTGGAGGATAATAGTTACTTCACACCTGTGTTTTACAGAAAAGAGTGATGTGCAGATCCCTTATACAAGCTGTTAGCATTAAATGTACAAGCTTGAGACTGTGCACAAGCTTGGAAGGAGAGGAGGTCAGGAATAAGAAAAGGGGGCTAAGGCCAATCCCTTAGATGAAGAATCAGAACAGAGTTTAGATCAGGAGGGATCTTTGGGGCACCTGGGTGGCTCCATCATTTAAGCATCTGCCTATGGCTCAAGTCATGATCCCAGGGTCCTGAGATCCAGCCCCATGGCTGGTTCCCTGCTCAGCACGGAGTCTGCTTCTCCCTCTGCCCCGGCCATCTTTTTCTCTCTTTCTCAAATAAATAAATAAAATCTTAAATTAAAAAAAAGAAGGATCTTTTTTTGTTGCCTTTTGTTTTTGTATTCAAGTGTCTTAATCCTTCTTTTTATACCAAAGAAAAAGACTAAGATCAGTGATAACTCATTTTTAACACCTAACCCTGGTAATTATCCCTTTCTTTTCCTCAATTTTTCATTATGATAAAACACACATAACATAAAATTTCCCATCTTAAGCATTTTTAAGTGAACAATTAGTGGCGTTATACACATTCATCATGTTGTGTAACCTCCACCACTATCCATCTCCATATCTCTTTTCATTTTGCAAACTGAAACTGTACAAATTAAATACTAACTCTCCATTCCATTCTCTCCTAGCCCTTGGCAACTGCCTGAAAACTGGCTGTCTTCCTTTCAAGACTTATTAAGGATAATTGAAGTCACAGACTGCATAAAAGTAGATGTTATTTGAAGTGATGTTCATTTCTCATAAGCAGTTTTAAAGTCCAAGTTTTTTTTTTCTGTGAGCACACATCTCCAAATTATGAAGTAAAACAGTAGAAAATAAGATTCTATTTATAAATCAGTCCTATAAACAAATTTCCACAACCTCCCGGAAGCACAGGAGAGGAAAAAGAAAACAACAGAGTACAGGAGTTAATATTTTCCTCCCACTCTCAAAAGAAAAAAAAAAAAGAAAGTATTTTAATAACTAATACTAACTTTGAGACTTCATCAGAATCGGGAACTGCCTCTAAGATAATGGGAGACCTTTAGAGGTGTTTCACAACTAGGATACAGATCAAATGCTGCTACAGCTTAAAGAGTTATGTTTGGAGGTTATCAACTTTAGCGTAAGGCAGAGCCAGACAAACAACATCTCCTCCTTTTCCTCTGTCCTTCTTATACCTAATAATACAGTTTAGTCCTATTCCATTTTACCACTCCAGCAGAGAGCCCTCTTTGTAGAAGAAACATGGTCTCCTCAAATAGTTGTACCAGCAATAAAACTGATTATGTGTCAAATTCTTGTCCATTGTACTAGATCTTATCCCAAAATATCAGTCTTCCAACACATTTAGAATGTGTAATCTCTAATGATGGGAAATTTACATTCTCCCCCAAAAGACTGTTCATAGTAAATACTGACTTCCTTTCAGTGCAAACATTTGTATGTAAAAAACTTAGTTTCCTTTCCTGCAAGAAATGATTTCAAATAATTGGTTTAAAAATACTTTTAAAATTTGTTGGCCTAATAAATCTGTTCTATAATTAACAACCCAGAACATTTGAACAGCACTTTGCTGTTTTCAGTTATTCTCATTATACACATGAAGAAAAATTAAAATTCAGAGGTCAAGTTTTATCAACCTCTAATCTTTTTTTTCAACCTCTAGTCTTATGATTTCATATCTTATGAGTCCTCCATAAAATTATGGAGACAAATACACCAGAGGTCAAATGTATTAAATGGAAATAAGAGAAGTAGTTCTGGGAGAACTGGAAAATGGACAATAAAACCTAAGAATTATGTGTGCTTTATTTAAGTCCAGCTTCCCCTAGCAATACAACCCATTAGTAAGCTTCTGCAGAAACCTAGGATAATTCCTATAAACACTGGTTTAAATAAAGACTTAAGCCCCAACCTGAGATTCCACAACTGGTAAACAGCAACACTATACTATTCCTTCAAAGCACTCACAATTTGTGGTCGATATTTAGAGTTGCGCTCTCACCACCCCCCGGAGCTCTAGCTCCCTAACATCAGGCAGTGCCTGCCTTCCTCACCGCATCCTCGGCACCTGGCAGAGCCTGGCTTGTTGCTGCCCAGGCGTGAAGGCACGAACGGATTCAATACGGAACAGGCGAGCTCGGCCAGCGCCCATGCTCTGGAAACTTCTGCCTCCCTCTGAGGTCAGGACACGCTTCCCATCACACGTTGGAGTTCTGGCCTTTTGCTCTGCAGGGAGCAGCGGCGAGGCTGTGCAAGTCCCTCAGCATTTCTGTGCCGCACTTTGCTTCTCTGCAAAGGCCGGAAGTAGCTCGGCGGGACTGTTGTGAGTTTAGGTCAGGGCACCTTGGAAGGGAGGCTGGCGCCCGGCGGCGCAGTCCCAGTGTTTGCTCTGAGGACGCTCCTGGCCAGTCAGGCCCACACTGCTCACTGCGCTGTAGGACTCCGCACCGATTTTTACTCATTAATTCACTCGCTCTTTCATACTTATTTTCCAGAGCCTATCTTGGCCTCGGGCCT
>PISX010033437.1:0-15074 GCA_004024625.1 Mellivora capensis | reverse complement strand
TTCTGTCACACCCACCCATCTGTACTGTGAGGCTTGCTCACTCCTGCTGGGCTAAAAGGGACACACATCATCCAAGTCCTAGAAAGAAACATTTTATTAACAGAAAGAACACAGTCTTTTGAATGAGATAAAATAGATTTCCAGTTAAACCCAGCCACTTACCAACTTGAGTAGGTTACTAAACGGAGTAGCTATATTATACATAAAATTTGTAAACTGGAAGTTATAATCACTACACATAGCGTTGTTAGGAAGATCCAGAGAGAATTTATATGAAGATACTAATCTTGTGGCTGAAATGGTTTCTCAGTATGTGCTACTTCCTCTTTACATTCTCCTTTCTCCTAAATTCAGTCCACTTCAATTCAAGTCTCTGAATCCCACATAAGTTACTATCTGACCATAAACTAGTGCTACTTGAAGTTAAGACTCTTGTCTGTGGTCACCCAGTCAGCTTCACTCAAATACCAAGAGTTTGCATCCATTCACACCCCACTCAGAATCAGGAATGTAGAGTCCTTTTAGTCAAATACAAAGACTACAGAGATCATCGCTGTCCCATATTTCTCCAACACAGAATCCCATACTGTGTGGCCTCTACAAGGCCTTGGGGGACCCTGAAATGAAAAATCCTGCTGTGGTTTTATTTTCTTACTTTCAAAATATCCTTATTTTCAAAAATAACCTGAATGTCACTTTGTATGAATGTCAGTGGTAGCAGATGCATGTTTTGTTTCCTCCTCCCCATTACAATATCCCTAGGATGGACTGAACCCATGGGATAGGGATTGTCCTCATCCTTAGAGGTGGCAATGAGAATGTAACACAGCTATCTACCACAAAGAAAGAAATCCTATAAAAAGACTATATTCTGAGATCATAGAACCTTCCACACTCTAGCCCAAAGGTCCTTCAGAGCCTGCTCCCCAGAGGGGTGGCTTTGGGAAACAGGTGCCCTGCACTTACGTGGAAAGTCTCTGCCCTCAGCCACTGGGACACTCAGCACCACCAAGATCATCATCACAGCTGCTGTCCAGAGGCCTCTGGGGATCCACAGAGCCATCTTCCCAGGCATCACTAGGAACAAGGGAAAAGAAATAGTAGTCAACACAGCTCCTACCTGGTGGCTCTGAGTACTCACTTCAGAGAATAAAGACCTGGGAAGGCTTCCATCCACAGTAGGATTGGAGAGTCCCTAGGAAGGGAACCAATCAGCACTAGAGCTGAAGCACCTCATCAGTCTCTGGGCAGAGATTTTTTAGGAAGGTTCTCAGTCCTAGGTTCAGAGTCCCTAGAAAGTGAACCAATCACCACTGGAGCTGAAAGTCCTCACCTGTCTCTGGGCAGACATTTTTTAGGAGGGTTCTTAGTCCAGTTATTTATGAAGGTTCTCAGCCTGGCAGTATGTCTTCATCAAATTACACTAGATGAACTTTTGAGGTGAAGATTTGCTCCTAGTTACAGTAAGTCTAGAGATTGAATGCCTCAGAGATTAAAGAATTGAATGAAAAATGACTCACGAGTAGACATCTTTGTGACATTAAATATTTTTAGTTTGTATGCCTGGGATTTTTAGTAGGAAATCATATTTCAGGGAAGAGAAAATTATTGTCTCAGAGATGGCTACTTCTATTACCTTAGACACTCTGAGGAGCCTTAAGTTATGGTGGGAAGAGCATAGTTCTTAGGAGGGAAAGGTTTTGACCTGCAGTTCTACTACTAATAGGCTTTATGAGAGTCAGTGAATTACTGAACCTCTTTTGCCTCAGGCTTCTCTTGGTAAAATGTGGATCACATTTCATGCATTTTATGTCCAGGTCATCATATACACAAACTTAAGACTAATATGACTTCCTTAATATTGCAAAATGTTCCTCAGGTGCCATGTGCAACTGTTAGGAATACCAGGTTAATATGGAAAGCAAGAAAACAAGCTGAGAAGAGAAAAAATGGGGGGGCACCCAGTCCTGTGGGCATGTGATTCTTCATTATGCAAGAGTCTTTTATATTTGTGCTTTTGAATGAAAGTATTTTAAAAGTTAAGTTCACTTTTAAGTACAGTCATCCTATGTCAGCAAAGGTGCAATCCACAAACATTCACAGAAGTCAGACTCAATCACCTTTAGTTACAAGGGTAGAAAGCAAAAATGTGAAGAAGCATTTCCTGGGGCCTGAATGGTATTAATGAGGGAGCAGATGTTAGAGTTATAGATTCTGCACAGATGTGGCACTTACTGGGCCAGCCCTAAGTTATCAAACTGTGAATGGCAACAGTATCAATGTGTCTTTTTAACAGATCTATTATTTATCAGGCTTCTCTTGCCCATGACTGGGGTCAGCGTTATATGGTTATAGAGCAATTACAACAGAGGTGCCAAACATTAATAAACAAAACATTAACTATCTCCCTCTCTTCTCTCCCTCTTTCTATCTCTTCCCTGTAATTTGTATTCCCTGTTCTTTTATAATAGAGGCTGGGATACAAAAGCAGAATATAAGGAGTTTACCAGGTAAAAAGAAATAGAGCACAGGGCGCCTGGGTGGCTCAGTGGGTTAAAGCCTCTGCCTTGGGCTCAGGTCATGATCCCTGGGTCCTGGGACCGCCCCCCCCCCCCATCAGGCTCTCTTCTCAGTGGGGAGCCTGCTTCCTCCTCTCTCTGCCTGCCTCTCTGCCTACTTGTAATCTCCTCTGTCAAATAAATAAATAAATAATCTTTGGGGGGAAAAAAAAGAAGTAGAGCAGAGACACAAGAAGTTTTTATTAACAGCACATTAAAGCAGTGAGTCATCTCAGTGTTTTGTATTAGGTGCATGGTTCCAGAGCACCTGAGACTTAGTCTCCGGGCTTCCACTAGCAGTGGTGGATCAGAATAAGGAGGGTTTCCATGGTGGGATGGAAGGAGAAAGGAGGGACATCAGAGCTGGAATAGAGTTGGGGGGCAAGGAAGCATGGTCAAAAGGGGACCTGGAAAGTACATTTGTCCCCTCAACCCCCACCTCAGTGTCCCTCAGAATAAATGGAGAAGTCTGGCCCATCCCTTCCCTCTTGTCCTAAGGGGAAGTTCTCTCCACTCTGTCATGGGACTGTGTATAGAAGCTGTCAGCCCTGGGCATTGCCCAGTCTCACAGGCCTCTTCACACTTTCCAATGAGCAACAAAATTGTCAGCTTAGAACCCTTTTTCTGACTGGCTAAAACCTCATCTGCAAAGCTCTGGCTTCTGCTAGCTGCCTTCCCCTGAGCCAGTCAGCATTCTCCACATTTCCTAGAGCTCTGTGCTCCTCATATTCTGTTGCATTACTCAGGGAAGCCACTGCTGGCCTGGCCTAAGAGGAAAGCAACTCAGACAAGTGATTCCAGGTGCATATCTCAGTCTCCCTCTTGGGTCTCTGTGGAGGCAGAGCACTTAAGATGAAGAGAGTGTGTACCCCATGTGGGTAGATGGTGCGATCAAGAAATGGTCATGAAATGGGCCAGGCTTACCATGAAAATATCCTCCCCAGGGAACATCCTTTGTTTCCCCAGAAAGAAAGATAAAATTTTGGACTCTTTGTGAAAATTTAGGGAGAAGTCATCATCCCTGGTCAGCATCCCTTGGGAAACTTGCTTGGTCAGTGTAGTTAACTTTAAGCATAAGAATAACAATCACCTGTGACCAGAAGGGCCCTCCAGGACCCTATTCTGTATTTAATTCAGGAATTTAAACATGTAATATATTCTGAAAGGTTCTGTGACTTCCTTAATGCCAGTAATAATATAATAGAAATCCTGCCCCAGCATATTATTTCCCTTTAATAAAAATTTAGCAAGCAATTGTCCCTAATTTTTTCTAAATCTTTATAAAGCTGCTTACATATGTCCCCAATATCAACCCAGTTATATGAATTTTCCATGACACATATAAAGTAGGCCCTCACTGTTAGCCCAGTTATCTCGTCAAAGTCACATTTTAGAATCTGAAGAAGGTGTGGACTTAGTAGCACATCGGCCATGGATAAACCATTTCAGCTCTGAAAGACGTAGTTTGCCTCATCTGTAGAAGGAATATACACCTCACTGGACTGCTGTCATGAGCACAGATATAATTTGTAAAAGTCCTCTGTAATCTATGCTGAGCAACACACACATTAGTTCTTAATATAGTAGTGAGCACATTTATTTAAAACATCATTAACAGACACAGAAAATTCTTCTTATTTTTCATCTCTCTTCAGATGACAGAATCATCATAGTTTTGAATCCCTGCTTCTTCCCTCATCAGTATGGAGAGAAAGGGAACAGAAAGTATAGTAGATATATTTAACCTTGAACCCATTACCTGTTCCCTCTCTGAAGCACTATGAATACCATTGCACAAGAACTACCATTTCAGCTATAATTTCAGTCTCAGAATCTGGTGCTCCTCTCAGTGTGCTCGCAAATGTGGAAACTTGAGTGCAAAACACAGAGTCTCAATACAAACTGAGGAAAGAAGAAAGTGAATATAGGTTTGGGAGCTACATGGCCAATTACGGCACCCATCTAGGTTTAACTGAGAGGAAAAGAGTCTGGTCGCTTCTCTTTGTGACTTCTGACAAACGTCTAAAAGCCCCATCCAGGGCCACTTGCCTGAGTGCCCCACAGTCCTCACTTTCAGGATCATGAGTCCCCCTGTGTCTGAGCTCTGACACATACGTCTATGTAGTTTCATTTCCGATAATTCTCTCTTCCCCCAAATCCAACAGATGTCAGACGGTGGGTACTGTCACTCACTACTTTTTACACACCTACACAGTTAAGGTGCTGGGTTTCAAAGGTGAACCTGCATGGATCCTATCGTCTAAGAGGTCAGACATATGTGGGGAAAAATAAAAGAGGAAAGTTTGTAACAGCCACCGAAGGACAATGTGAAGTACTTCCTGACTCAAGGCAAGACCCAGCAGTGTTGAAAGTCCAGGAGACACTTAAAACTGTCAAACAATAATGGCGCCCGTTCAGTTATTTTCTTTTCTCTTGGAAAGGGTTGGCAACATGAGACTAGAAGATGATGATTATTGATAGATTTATTCATGCATAATAATTTTGCAAGATGAGAATGAAGAGTTGATGGTACAAAGGTAATGAGAGGTTGAAAGTCAAGCTTCTCAGGTGCACCTCTTAGAGGAGGTGATGTCTCAGCAGATAAAGGGCTACGTTCAATTCAGGCAAAAAGGCTTACATGAGTGCAGGGGTAGGTAGGACACTCAGAGCATATTGTTTGGTGTGAGTAGAGTGGGATTTGGTTATCCTGGTCCTTGTGAGGTGTGATTACAGCACCATTCAAATCTGTCTGGGTTTTCCTCATAGTGTGACGAGGAAAAATAGAGGGAATTTAAGCAGAGGGACACCATGACATGCTGGTCCATTCATGAAGCTACCTTGGAAGCAGCATGGAGGGGACTCTTCAAAGGATCTGAACATGACCTTTTATGATCCAGAAAGGATCCAGGTTAGTTTGATGAGCCCAATCCACCAAAATCTAATTTACTGAGGAATAAGTCTGCCAATGGTCAGTTTGCTAAATTTGCCAAAATTATTAAAGTGCCCCAAACTCATTTCCTCTTTTTTCCTATTTCTAAAGTCTGTAGATATTCTTATTGATGTGTTAAAAGTATTTTTAGAAGACTGTCAATCACAGATCTCCAACTTTCTGGGGTTCTCTCATTCTCCCATGATCCCCATTCTCTTGCTCTCTGGGCTCCACTTCATCTTTCTGCTGAAAAAGAGACCCCTGTTTCCATGAAGCTTTATAACAAATGCATTTACAAACACAAAATGAAAACTGATCAATCACACTTCACAATTTCAGAAGTTCTTTAAGATGTTTTAATATAAATTGGAGTAGAAATTTTATCTAGAAAATATATTTTGGTTGAATTTGGTAAATGTTATGACTTGATCCTTTAGAGAAATTAGCAAAAGGGCTTTAAAATGCTAAAATTCATGAAATGAAATAAAATTCTTAAAATGGCACCAAGTTAAATATAAACTGAATGTTTCTACATGAAATGCTATAATTTTGTTATGTTCACTAGACAAGTAATGAATAAATTTAGTAAAACTATTTCTCAAGCAAAGTAAAAAAATTTCTCAAGCAAAGTTGGGTTAAATTACTAAATGCACTAAATCAAGTCACATGTCACTCAGCAAACTGAGGCGCGGGCTACTTGCTGTGAATTGGCCATTTGTTAAGTAAATTGATCTTTGGAAATAAGCCCCCTGACCTGTCAGGCACATCCTTGAGACTGAACAGGAAACTTCACCCACAAGTTACTTTTATCCAGTACTTGTTTCTGGGCCAGGCTTCTCAAATATAAAATGCTCCAATAGTAAATCCGACATTTCAAGAAGGAGGAGAGGGTTGGCTTGGTTTAAGGAAGTGGTTACTAGACCAGAAGCATAACCAAATATGGAATATTGCTTTAAAAAAAAAAAAAAAAAGGATTCACTGAGGTCGTGTTTGAGTTAAATCATTAAATACTCTCCAGCCAGTGAGCAGGTGTGAGGTAGCATCACTTGTCTCTGGCAGACCAAGCCACTAATTCTTTTTTTTTTTTTTAAGATTTTATTTATTTATTTGACAGACAGAGATTACAAGTAGGCAAGAGAGGCAGGCAGGGAGAGAGAGGAGGAAGCAGGCTCTCCGCGGAGCAGAGAGCCCGATGTGGGGCTCCATCCCAGGACCCTGGGATCATGACCTGAGCCGAAAGCAGAGTCCCTAACCCACTGAGCCACCCAGGCGCCCCCCAAGCCACTAATTCTGTTAGAGAAAAAAGTTACTTATAAGAGCAATAAATATACAAAACTCAAACTTCACCGGCATGTGTACAATCCCTCAAAAAGATATGACCTAAGAACAGAAAGAAGTTTAATAATAAAGATAACCATGTTCTTGAACAGGACAACTTGTGTCAATTTCCCAAATAAAATACTTAAATTTGGTGATGCTTTAATCTAAGTATCCATAAGATAGTTTTATTAATAAAATGTTTCTAATTTTTGTCAAGAATAATAATGGTAACTAATAGTTGTTAATAAGTAAAATGGCGGTTGCTCTAATACATATCTATAACTTATTTTAAAGCCAAACAATTAAAAAATGTGTCATACTTAACCAAAAGAAGGATAACCGTAGGATAAAATCAAATGCATAAAAACAGAACCTAATATTTGTTAAGATTAATGAGATTGAGAAGTTTACTATATTTCTAGGAATCTGTTAACTTTTTAATAAAGTTTTGGGAGGGGAGACAGAAACAGATTTCTAAGAAACTTTCACATTATAGGTTATGCTCTCCACTTCTCCATGGCACAGAAGGGCCGATTCCTTGTTCTAGAGTCAATCCTAGTTTGTTCGATAAAGGGCAATAGCTAATGGGGATTGGAAATCAGTGGGGCATTAGTGTTCAAGAGACCAGTCTTTTGAGAGTCTTTTAATATATGTTTGGTCATCGTGGCACCTAGAGCTGGAATGGAAGGGAGGGCAGCATTGTGGTAAGGAAACTGTGATGAGTAAAAAAATTCTAATATGAAGTTTCAGGGGAAGAAGAAACTTAAAAAATTAAAAGAATTAAAGAATTTAAAATAATTTTTCATGGTGGTAGAAATATAATACAAATTTGATATTTCTCAAGAGATTGCAATAAAGGTTTAAATCATTTTTAATTATGTCATAAGGCATTTACTTCTCCTTCTTAAAAAAAAAATAAAATAAAAAAACCTAAAAACAAAAACTAGACCAGACTAGTTTCAAAGACAGAACAAGTTACTCTGCTTTCATTTTGGATAAATCAAGAATGTTGTACATAATAAAAATAAATTTCTAAAACAGTGAATAGGGAAAAATTTACTAAAACTAGGATTGGGTCTATTGATCATTACTAGCAAAGTAAAAAGAGCTCATATATAAATGCATATATGGTGGTATTGAGACAGAGGAAAGTTTCACATTTGAAAGAAGAAGGCATTCAAAATATAGGAAAAGTGTTGACATTTATTTTATTAAAAAGTAGTGGGATGATTTTCAAGAACAAAATGAAGAAATTACAGAGACAAACATTATTAAAATATATTTTTAAAACTTTATATTTAAAACTCATCATAAAGACAAGTTAAAAGAAAAATCAAGAATGGATATGTAAAATGTATATCAATCAGTAAGCATTCCAGTTTTATAAAAAAAACTACTGGAGATGCAGTATGTAAAACTTAATAAGCAAAAGTTACTATATTAGTTTCCTGCTACTACCATAATGCATTAGCACGAACCGAGCAGCTTAAAACAACACCCATCTATTGGAAAGGCACAGGTGAATGAATGCTGGACTCAATGAGGCTCTCCACTTAAAGTCTCACAAGACCGAAGTCACCATCTGGGATTGCAGTTTTCATCTGAGTATTGGGGTCCTCTTCCAAGCTTGCTGGCTATTGGCAGGATTCATTTCCTTGTGGGAGTTCAGTTCCTGCTCTCCAGCTGGCTGTCAGCCAGGAGACACTCTTAGCTCCTAGTGGCCACTCTTAGATCCTTGCCACGTGCCCCTCCTCATATCCAAAGTCAGAGAATCTCCCTCACATGGAATTTCCCTCATTGGGTCAATCATGAAGGTCAATCATTTTCAGGGCTCACCTCTATGATCATACCCACCCCATCATCTCCCTTTCTTAAGATCAACTGTGGTCAATGCATAACCCAGCCAGAGGAGTGATTTTCCCATCACATTTGCACATTCCACCCATACTCAAGGGAAGGGGATTTTATAAGGCAAGGATACCAGGGGGCAATATTCCTGGGACCCATTTTAGAATTCAGTTTGCAATATTTTACTGTCTGGTCCCCAATAAGTCACATCCCCCCAGATGGGAAATGCATTAGCCCCTCCCAAGGATCCCAAAGTCTTACCCCATTATATCCTCTGCTTAAGTTGAATATTTCATTTAGGACTAGTTAGTTTAAGTCCAAGTTCTCATCACCTTCCTATCAAATTACAGGACCCAGAGGTGTGAGAGTCAGGAACTCACTGAAATGGCCAGCGTGTGATGACTTAGTGCAGGAATTCACAGTTCCAAGATAGACAAAATCTGACTTGTATACATCTCCCTGGATGAGACTAACTGAAAGGCAAAAGAGGAGTGCCCGGATTACTGGGCCTCCTTTGAAGTTTCCTGGCTGAAAGCAGTCTGATTCTTCCTGCAGCTCAAAGTTCTCATCTAGGGAGTGAATGTTTAAATTTTGAAGGAAAACAGGCACCTGTGGTGGTCACATATGTCACAAACTCCTTGCCTCCTTGCCTTGCACGAACATTGCAAGCACTGCTTCCCTTATCACACACAGCTCCATATATTACTGTCCTGACCATTAAGGTACAGTTGCCCCTTGTTTTGCACTTGCACTTCATGTATTGATAAGATCCCGAAAAAAGTGGAGTCAAAGGTTGGCTGGGGGGTCTTTTGTCCCTAAAGCATATGGTCCCCAGATCCCACCTTTATGCTACTAAGCTGTCTGAAGTAATCTTTTCATTTGCCTTCTCAAGGTTTGCTGTCCAAACCCAACACTGGAGAAGTCATGAGCTGGGTGTATTAACTAGGATCTGAGGAACAAAGTGTGTCCATGTCATCGGATCCTGGAGGGTAGAGATAGGGAAGCACACAGATGTGATGACATTTATAGTCAATTAACTAGAAGGACTGGGTGCCATTTTTTCACCCACAACTAACTTCACTAGCGGGACACTGAGAAGGCACATCTAGGAGGATAACAAGCCATACTTACTCCTCTTGAACATACATACCCTCTTGACCAAATAAAAATGAAGTTACTCTTATTGATGTCATCTGCACTCTGCTCATTTATATTTTATGTACCAACATAGCATGTTCCAGAATACTTTATAAAGCACTTTCATTTCCAATGAATTTATATTATAGTTGATTTTGCTGTCCCTCTTTTACTCTCTCTCTCTTGCCCCACCTCCCCGCTCTTTCCTCCATACCCTACCCTTCCTATCTTCAGTTTTTAGCCACCTCTTTCCCAGTTCTGTAGCCTACCAATTGAAATCCCAGTTCTCCAATAGCCATTGAGGTCTATCATGTTGTCGTGATATCTGGGACACCTTTAATCTCAGAGAAGTCATGCTGGGTTGCTTCACCTCCTGATGGGGAAGCGCTTCTCTATCCTCTCATCTCTCTCTTCTCTTTAGTACGCAAGTATTTGGACATATTTTCCTCAACCTCCTTTAAAATGAGGAGGAGACAAACCTCAGCCCCTCACCAGCAGCAGAAAGTCCATCTTTGACTTTCCTTTCCACATGGAGCACTTTCAGTTTTTTTCCCCACTGAGTAACTAAATATCCAGCCAATGAAGCCTGCTTCCATTCATGGAAGTCAAGACTTTAACCTCACTCTCTATATGCATTTCTGTGTTTTTGTGCCTCCTCCTGATGGTACATGGGAGAAGAATGAGGTACAAACAAGTCAGCTGCAAGAGAATGGGAGCGGGGGCGATAGTAGAAGACTGTTGCCCCTCTTCAGTCTCATATTTATTAGAAATGAGTAACAATAACAAAGCTGGAGTAGATTACACATTGACCATGAATCTTGTACATACGGAAAAAAAGACAAAATATGTCTGGTTATGTAGTACATGACCTAAAGTGATCAAGCCCAAATGAAAGGATTGTCTGACTAACTGCTGATGCTCTCCAGAGAAGGGGAGATAACAGAAAAATGAAGCAGGTGGCATTCTACCCTGAGGTGGGCATCCCCAGCTGTTTGGCTTCAAGGACAGATATTGTCCTCCCTGCCAGAGGCCTGTTGCCAGTACATGTTTTTCTTAAGGCTACATCTAAGGATGCTTGGTAACTAGGATAATTTCTCATGGGTTATATTTTAAGCAGTATGTTGTTCTGTGGGATGGTTACATTTTTGAAGTTCTCTTTTCTATTTGAACGTAACCACGTTTTCTAATCTTTTTTGTTGTTGTTGTTGTTTTGGTATACTACTTTGATTAGCCCTTATTGTGGTGCTCTAGGTGTTGAAATATATACATGTAATTTATTACACTCAATGGGTATGGTTATTTTCCCAGTCCAAGTGAAATATAGATTCCTCACTCTTAGTACCATTAGTACTCCTTACACTTTCCACTTTTTCAGTATAATTATATAAAGTATTTCTTCTACATATTTTGAGTACCACTTCAAGTGATGCCATCAATTTTACTTCAACCATCAAATATAAGTTAAGAGACTCAGGGGGACAAGATGGCGGGGAACTAGGAGGAGGCGCCGTTTCAGCCTGTACCCTAAAGTGAGCTGATTATCTACCAAGGAACTCCGATCACCCATGAAATCAGCCTGAGATCAGAATTTTACACGTCTGTAAAGACGCCAGTGGGCAGGTAAAGCGGAGTGGGAACGTCGGACTGGTATTGGAAGATAAACAAAGGGGGGAGGGAGACACCAGAGGAAACGCATTGGGAAGTAATACCCCAATACGAGAGTGTCCTACGACTGGGGACCAGCATTAACTTGAAGTCTCATAGAAAGCTCTCAGAAAGAGCAAAGGATCACGGTGGGAAATTGTGGGAATTGGGACCATTAGGGACAGGGGCTTAAGTCCCCAGACAGAGGACAGACAGGATGCCTGGCGCTGATCCAGAAAGAGTGCGGAAGAGAAACCAGGTCTTGGTCCACGAGCCGCGAGCGAGAGTGCCTAAGGGCATGAGAGCGCTGCCAACCAGCAGAAACAGCCTTTTTGCAGTCCCCACGTGTGCGCCGCACTGCGCTATCAGAGCCTGAGATGCGCCCCACCCCCTCCCCTGAGAGAGGCGCGCGGAAGCGCCAGCTGGGCGCTCTCGGACCCAGAAAGTCTGAGCGCTCCGAGGCCATTGGGAAAATCTCAGTGTGCGATCGCTGCTTGGAACCTCTCTGGCAGTCCGGAGCTGCCCAGACAGCTGCCGCTGTTGTGGTTTTGGGTACAAGCAGGAGTTCCTGTGTCCCCAGGGACCGCGACTGGGAACGTGCTCTGCCAGAGGCCGAGGGGGAACTTAGGTGCTCTGCAGCAGCCAGAGGGGAACGGACTGGGGCTTCTCTCTGAGAGGGAGGTCTGGGCGCAGTTTGCTTTCCTCTAAACCTCCAAGAACCATCAAGAGCTGCCAAAGGGAGAGAAAACAAATGAACAAACATAAAAACCTCCAGAGAACAAAAGCCTGAAAAACCGGTTTCCTCAGAGCCCACCCCCTGGAGG
Organism: Mellivora capensis; assembly: GCA_004024625.1. Lineage (NCBI taxonomy): Eukaryota > Metazoa > Chordata > Mammalia > Carnivora > Mustelidae > Mellivora > Mellivora capensis. The sequence goes on along the minus strand of PISX010033437.1, from coordinate 2,814 downwards.
GGGGTGGGAGGACTTAACTCATGAAACACCGCCTGAAAACCCACGCGGCAGGCCCCTCCCCCAGAAAGCCAACAGGAAAAAAAAAAAAATTACAAGAAAACAACCACCACTACTTCATAGACACAACTTTTATTTTTAATTCGTTCCCACTATTCTGGTTCATTTTTTAATTTTTATTATTATTTTTATACAGATATTTTCATAGCCTATTTACCATCACAGTGAGATATCCAGTACATCAAATTCCATAATAACCTTTAACCTGAACTTTTTGATACATATACGCATGCTTTTCTTTTGTTTTTCTATTTTTTAAAATTTTTTAAAATTTTACTTTAGTTTAGTTCATTCTTTTCTTTATTTTTAGTTGTTAATATTCATATAGAGTTAAACTTCAAGGTAATCTCCTTTCTCCAATCAATGCTATCCCTATAGGTAAACCAATTTTTAATCCCCCATTATCTTAGGAAAGTTGGGTCCTTTAACAAAAGATATCAAGATACATCCAGGAAGAGTCAAAATAATCTTCCTCGCCCACACTGAGAATTTATAACCACTCTCCCATCTTTTTCTTCCGCCAGTGTTTCTGTGTATTTGTGTTTGTCCTGGTAGTATATAAATCTTATACTTGGGATTCTTTTTGATGAGGTTCTTTTTTTGTTTGTTTGTTTGTTTTGCTTCTACATAATGTATATATTTTTTTCTTCTCTTGTCATATACTTTAATCAGTCTTTTTGTTTGTCTGTTTTTGCTTGTATACTCCACAAATCTTACCTTGGGGCCCATTTGGGTTGAGCCTTCTCTTTTATCTTTCTTTCTTTCCTGTCTCTCTCTCTCTCTTTCTCTCTTTTTTTCTTCTTTCTCTCTTTCTTTTTTTCTTTTGTTTGAGTGGGGACTCTTCATTAATCAGAGGAGTTCCAGGGTGCACCATGGTCGATACATCCAGCTACATCCATCCGCTCAGCCATCTCTCACCAAAATGACTAGGAGGAGGAATGCCCAACAGAAGAAAAATTCAGAGGATGGGCCCTCTGCAACAGAGCTAATGGCTACCAACATAGACATTATGTCGGAAAGGGAATTCAGGCTAACAATTTTCCAGGCAATAGCTAGGTTGGAGAAAGCCATGGATGACCAAACGGAATTGATTAGGGCAGAACTGAAAGCCACCAGGGATGATGTTCACAAGGCTCTCAATTAGTTCCAATCTAATCTAAATTCTCTAAAAGCTAGGGTAAACTGAGACAGAAGATAGAATTAGTGATCTGGAAGACAAACAGATAGAGAAAGGATCAGGAGGAAGCCTGGAACAAACAGCTTAGAAGCCATGAAAACAGAATCAGGGAAATAAATGATTCCATGAAACGTTCCAACGTCAGAATTATTGGAATACCTGAAGGAGAGGAGAAAGAAAGAAGTCTAGAAGATATGGTGGAACAAGTTATCCATGAAAATTTTCCCAACCTCGTGAATGGAACTAGCGTTCATGTACTAGAGACAGAATGGTCCCCCCCACCCAAGATTTTAGATTCTTGAAAATCCTCAAGACACCTGATAGTAAGAATGAGGAATTATAATTCTAGAGAAACTCTTGTGAAGGCCACTAGGACAAAGAAGTTCCTTATGTACAGAGGAAAGCCCATCAGAATAAAGTCAGACCTGTCCACAGCAACCTGACAAGCCAGAAAGGGCTGGAAAGATATATTCAGGACACTAAATGAGAAAAACATGAAGCCAAGAATACTTTATCCAACAACTGACATTCAAAATGGATGGAGAGATAAAGAGTTTCCAAGACTGGCAAGGCTTAAAAGAATATGCGACCACCAAGCTGACACTGCAGGAAATATTAAGGGGGGTTCTATAAAAGAGGAAAAGTCCTAAGAATATCATTGAACAGAAATATAGAGACAATCTACCGAAAGAAAAACTTCAAAGGTAACATGATGTCAATAAAAACGTATCTATCAATAATCACTCTCAATGTGAATGGCCTAAATGTGCCCATAAAATGACACAGGGTTGCAGATTGGATAAAATGACAGGACCCATCCATATGTTGTCTACAAGAGACACATTCTGAACCTAAGGATACACCCAGATTGAAAGTGAAGGGATGAAGAAACATCTGTCATGCCAATGGGCCTCAAAAGAAGGCCGGGGTAGCAATTCTCATATCAGATAAATTATATTTTAAATTAAGGACTAGTCAGAGATACAGAAGGACACTACATCATTCTTAAAGGGACTATTTACCAAGAAGATCTAACAATTGTAAATATTTATGCCCCCAATATGGCAGCAGCCAATTACATAAGAAAACTATTAATCAAGATAAAGAGTCATATCGATATGAATACATTTATAGTAGGAGATCTCAACACGCCTCTCTCAGTAATAGACAGATCATCCAAGCAGAAAATCAATAAAGAAACAAAGTATTGAATGACACATTTGATCAGATGGACCTCATAGATATATATAGAACATTCCACCCTAAGACAACAGAATACTCATTCTTCTCAAGTGCACATGGAACCTTCTCCAGAATAGACCACATACTGGGTCACAAATCAGGAATCAACCAATATCAAAAGACTGAGATTATTCCCTGAATATTCTCAGATCACAATGCTTTGAAACTGGAGCTCAACCACAAGGAAAAGTTTGGAAGGAACTCAAACACCTGGAAGCTAAAGACCACCTTGCTTAAGAATGCTTGGATCAACCAGGAGATCAAAGAAGAACTTAAACAATTCATGGAAACCAATGAGAATGAAGACACGTCGGTCCAAAACCTATGGGATACAGCAA
>PISX010033436.1:0-15080 GCA_004024625.1 Mellivora capensis | reverse complement strand
CTAATTTTGGCCATTCTAACTGGACTTACAAAAAAAAAAAAAAGAGAGTGTTGGGAGGGGCTTCATTTCCAAATAAAAGTCTGAAACATGAGAGACTGTGGACTCTGAGGCACTAACTGAGGGTTTTGGAGGGGAGGGGTGTGGGGGGTTGGGTGAGCCTGGTGGTGGGTATTATGGAGGGCACGTATTGCATGGAGCACTGGGTGTGGTGCATAAACAATGAATTCTGGAACACTGAAAATAAATAAAAAAAAATCAGTCTAAAGAGAGAAAACATTTAGCCCCTCCTCCCTTTCTCCTGAGACAGATATTATTGAAAAGACTTGTCTGAAGCTCAAGTTTTTCTGTGACCCTAAGGCAATGAACAAAGGAAAAGGAAAGGCTGAGGGTCTGAGGTTAGTTGACCAAGAGGATTAGAAGGAGACTGAGTGTTTGCTGGCCTACTTACACCCCAGAACAAAAGCTCTGGTCTTTGGGTTCCATGAGGTAACTTGATGTCTTTACTGCTCAGAGCCTCATTATGTTGGGTTTTCCACTACCTGCAGACAAAGCATCCCTAATGGATACATATGGAATCCATTATGGTACAGCTGGTGCATTGTACCAAAGGCAAAAACAAACAGACCCAAATGATCTTCTGACTGGAGTTGGTCAATGATCATTCTAGGCTTATCTTGGATTGTCCATCTGTCAAATGGGGAAAACATGATTAACCTGGAGAAATGCTGGTGAGGAAATTCACAATGATATTAACTTCTCAGACACAAGAGTGGTCTTTAGATCTCTGTGCTTAATCTATGATCTGTTTCATGGAGATCTTCCTTGAAACTCATTCTGACAGATAGATGTCAAGCAGGGAAAAGAGCAAGGCCCTCCCAGGGTTTGTATACCAGACCTTCTCCTGAACAAGTGTGGCCTTAACATTGTTACATCAGTGTGTCCCCATAAAGTAACTACTAGTTTGGGAAACATCACATCACACTTGGAGGGGTCATGTGTTATTCTCTCGATGTAAGCGTCTTGTTCAGGAGGAATGCTGCGTGGATAGTGACAACACCCTTCCTCTTACTTCATCTTCAAGAGTTGATTTGGTTTTTCCTGTCACCCTAGCCTGTCACATCCAGTCTGTTGCAGAACCGCCCATTCTTTCTGTGTTTGTTCTCAGGAGGGAGTTTGGCTGCAGACCTGAGAATCTGGAGGGCAGTAATGCCAGGGGAGGCTGGCCAGGTGTAGCTGAGGCTGGAGGATAATGCGACTTCAAGCAAGATAAAGCCTTGTGGTTTTATGCTATAGGCACAGCAGAGCTGGGAAAGAGACCCTAGCAGCAGAAAGAACACAGAAACCCTGGGTATAAGAAAGCAAACTTGAGGACCCCAGTGTACCTACTCTCTCCTTGCTTTACAGACCCCACTAGTTGGTACGCTGAGTCACATACAGCTTTTGTGGTTAGGGAGTGGACCACAAAGCTTAAAGTCTAAAGAAAAGTCCTATGTTTCATTTGGGTATTTTGAAAACATAAGGATTTGTGTGAGGTGGGGTGGAGGTAAAAGTAATCAGCCAGTGCAAAATGAGGACCACTGGAAAGCTTTCCCTTCTCTAAAATACTTATCCTCATCCCAAGAGATATAGTGTAGACCCATGAGTCTCTGAGTGCAGACCCATGGAGCTTTATACTGGAGATAACAATTAGTAATCAGAAATCTAGGAAATTGAATCATATCTATCCACTAAACAATAAAGATATGAAGGATACTAGCGATAATACAGATTGTGCCTTTTTTATAGAAGAAAATATGGGACCCCAGAATGAGAAGTGACTTGCCTAGGGTTAGACAGAGCCATGTTATTCTCATTTTCAATGTAAAACAATGGAAAGGAAAGTTTAAGGCAAAATGCCAGTGAGTGTTGGTTTATTTATTATGAAGCTTTCCCTTTACTCTCCTTTTTACAGCTTTATTGAATCTCTATTATTTGTGGGCACCATAACAGATTCTGGACCTATAGAAACCTAGATGGAAAGAGACCCCCAGAAATACATTTACAGAACTATTCCTTTATGATTAATGATTCTGTAGTGGTTCCTTGGAATGTGATGGGCATATATTCAAATGATGTCAAATTCCCACCTCCCCCTACAGCTGCCAACAGATGTAAAGTGTCACATGAGAAACAGAGGGCTAGGATTTTGTGAAAAAAATCTCCACTTGTGACTTGTTTGGCTTTGGTCCCCTGTAGGAAATTCCAGGGCTGAGGAGCCGGACTGGGTCCAAAGGAGTACCTGTGAACCCCATGTAGCCCAATCCAGCTTGATGAAAAAGAGATCCTTTGTCCATTAGACATCAGAGGCTTGTCCAAGAGCTGTGTGTTGCCCCTAGGGCTGTTTCCTTCTAGACATCTCTCAGGTGAGTGAAGCCCCTTCTCCTTCTCCTTATGCTGCCGCAGCCCTCAGTATGAGGAAGGAGAAAAAGATACATTCTAAAGGAACCAAAGACTTTCCAGAAGGAAGACCATACCACCAAGACATGAGAGCCTTTGCCTAACTCCTGCTTCTTCTCCAAAAGTCCTTTCTCCTGTCTCACTTTTTTTAAAGATTTTATTTATTTAATAAAATAAAATGGCAAAAATCCCATGTGCACCAGGATGACTTTTTCTTTAAATCTGCTTAGCTTCTTCCCATTCACTTTTCCTTGCCTTAGGAAGAAATAAGAGAGGGAGATAAACCGTGAGAGATTCTGGACTCCAGGAAATAAACTGAGGGGTGCAGAAAGGAGGGGTTTGGTACATGTAGTAACCGGGTGATGGGTATTAAGGAGGGCACATGTTGTGATGAGCACTGGGTGTTATATGTAACTAATGAATCATTGAACACTACATCAAAAACTAATGATGTATATATGTTGGCTAATTGAACATAATAATAAAAAATACATAAAAACAGCAACAACAACAAAAATCAATCAATCAATCAATCTGCTTGGCTTTTCTGATGCCACGAGAGTTCTCAGCCCAGACCGTAGCCATAACGCTGTGTTGGGGGAGCTAATGACATGGCGGGGATGAGCATTGGCATTTTAGTGCCTCAAGCCTAACCCTGCTCCTCAGGGGAACAGAAGCCAAGACTTACCACCAACTAGAAGATATCAAAGATGTCAAAACATGAAAAAAATCATCTTGGAAATGACGAGTGTGGTAATGGTGGTGGCTATTGGGGATAAGGAGAAAAATGATCAGGAGAATTTTTTAAAAATATTTTATTTATTTATTTGACAGACAGAGATCACAAGTAGGCAGAGAGGCATGCAGAGAGAGAGGGAGGGAAACAGGCTACCCACTGAGCAGAGAGCCAAATGCAGGGCTTGATCCCAGGACCCTGGAATCATGACCTGAGCTGAAGGCAGAGGCTTTAACCCACTGAGCCACCCAGGTGCCCCTATCAGGAGAATTTCAAGCAAGTTATCTTGAGGCCCTAACTGAGAGAAGAGTTTTAAGAAAAGACTGGAAGTCTGCAAGATAGTATGGGTGTTTGAGGGAGATGCATTAAGGAAGGGGGCACAGGCCATGCAAAAGTGCTGAGAAAAGGTGTGCCTTGCCTATTCCAAGGACAAGGAGGGTCTCAAGGCATCTGGAATGTGACCAAAAAAAGGGTAGAAAAATATAAAATGCAGTCAGACAGCAAACTGGAGTTAGCCTATAGAGAATTTTTGGTTATTTTAAGTATTTTGGTCTAACTCTGGGTGAGATGGGAAACTGTTTGGAGGAAGGCAGAAGAGAGATATGAACTAACATAGGTTTTAACAAAGTCTACTTGCTGGGTTGAGATAAGCTGAAGGAGGGCAAGAGTGGACACAGAGAGACCAATTAGGAGGTTACTACAGATCAGGCAAAGGATGATGGTGGCTTGGACCGGAGTGGCACCAGGGGAGGTGGTAGAGGCAGTCAGAGTACTGATAATATGTTCAGGATAGAGCTGGAAGTGTTTTTCACAGACTGTATGTAGGGAATGAAGGAAAGAGGAGTCAAGGATGACTCCAAAGTCATTATTTTTTTGCTATATTTCTGTATTCCCTTCAATTTGGGTCACATGAACTTCCCCCTCCATACATACCCACATGCGTTTCCAGAACATTCTGTAGTTCTCTGGTACAGAGCTTCCCTGTGTCTCCATTTCCTTATCTGTTGAATAGAGATAATACTAGTGATGTAGGCCTCATGGGATTTTTGTGAGAATTAAGATAGACGATATCTATAAGGCAAATCTTCTATGTTAGACAGTTTATAATGTAGGCCTCAGAGTTGCTTCAATAAATGTTAGCAATTATTTTTATTATTATTTCTATGTACAAAAGTGTTTATATTTCATGTCTCTGGATGCCGAGTGTGAGAGAGGTGGATTCTCAGCCATCTGCTCCTGCCAGGCTGCCTGCTTCCTCCACCACATCCAGGCAAGCCCACTTGGCAAGGGACAAGGAAGGATAGGACTGGTGAGAACCCAAGACATACACTGAGTGACCTTGGATCAGGAGGAGAGCTCCCCTGCCATATAGGTAGGAGCCCTAGTGTCCCTCTTTCTTGCTTTTCCTCTGTCTTGTGCCCTCAAGGAAAGTAAGCAGAGCCAGGCAGAGCCCGTTTCCTCAGGCCAGGTATGGCAGACATGTTCTCTCTTTCTGGTCCCTTGGAAATGAAAGAAAGGGAGAGATTCAGAACCATTGTTACCCCAGCATCTATCTTTGGCTGTCTGGCTTAAATACCACAGTTTTGAAAAATTGTCTGAAGGTTGCAGCCTATTCACATTCTAGTAGGAGATCACGTTGATCTTCCCAAACAGCCCCCTTTCTGCATACCTCAGGCCTCTGCCATTCCTCCCTATTCCTCCCCAGTGTTTTCCTAAAAAGCTCATCTCATTCTTCTGTGTCCCTCCGGAAAACTCAAAATAAACCAGAGTACTTTATCCATGACACACAGAGAAGGTAAACAGGGGCTTCTTTGTCAAGCACAGAATTACGCCCTTTGGTTGTGTTCTTCCCATCCCTACACTCTCTCCTCCTCCATCCTTTGTTTTACTCCTTTAAGGGATTGGATTTTTATCCTAGAGAGAAAGGGCAGCCTCCCTCCAAGCTTCAGATGAGTTTAGCCAGACTTCACTTCTTAAATGGAAAGAAGGTGGAGACAGGAAGGTTTGGATAGATCTTAGAAGATCAGTAGGCAAAGGGACAAATGACAAAGAAGGAGTTTGGAAGTCAAGTGGCTCCACCCTTGGGTACGGGGTTGCATTGATGGCCCCAGCTCCGCAGAGACCACAAGTCTGGGAAGGCAGGCTCAATGGCTGACTGCTGACAGATGCTGGTTCTGCCTGGCTGGCAGTCATGTCAGGGAAACCTAGTGAAGTCTGAGTAAGCTGGTTGTGGGATGTGGTGGGGGGCATTTTATTCAAGAATGCACTATTTAAAGGGGTCTGTATTGTGTAGTGAGGGGACTACTTGATGAATAAGACACAGTTCCTCAGCCTTTCTCCAGAAATAATGTGCCATGTAGGAGAGGAGATAAGGTGCATCTTTGACAGGTTCACCCTTAGTATTCCTCTGATCTCCCCTAGATGATCTCTCCTGTTGCTCTAGGTGCAGTCCAGCAGAAGCATTGTACTAGGGAGGTGAGCTTGGGACCTAGGCTCACATTGGGGTACGTCCCAGGTTGTCAAGAATGAACCCCAGCCTGGAGTGAATGCTGGGGATCAGTATGATGAGGAGTAGTCTGAAATTGCCAAAGATCTTTCTGCCTCATGGAGGTCTCACTCTCCCTTGCTTCCCTTTGGTCCCACCCCGCTCACATTCCTCTCTTTCCTTTCCTCATGTTTTTTTTTCCAGAATGTTCCATTAGCATGGGGGCAGCAGAAGTCCTGAGGGATAAAGCCCTCCTTATCATCCTGGGGCTTAGTTTCCTTACATATAGAATAGGATAGTGGAAGGCTTGGAGTGCATAAGTATTCAGATCTCTCCCTGACTTGACATCTTGTAAATCCATCTTTTCCTTTTTCCTGTCTCCAGGCATATTGATGTTCAAACATTTTCTACGTTCTGGCTAAAACTGACTGGACAGAGATGCCATACTTTTCCTCAGCAGCCCATTCTAGACTTGTGTTTATCTTCCTGCTATGAGAAAATTAAGTAGTTCTTTCCTATGTTTAATTAAGATCTCTCTTGTTGTGCACAATTTCCTCCTGAGTAGATTTCATGAATGTAGAGAGCAATAACTGAATGCCTTTTTCATACAGAGCATTCGTATGCTCACATATACAAGTTAATCTTCATTTACAACCCTAAATTTAGCCCCGCTTGGGCCTCATTTCCATGCATCTGCATGTTAATATTCATACTTATGTAGATATATTCCTGGATTCAATGGGAAAGAATATCCCACACAGAAGGTTGAAAATGACAATTTATTCATAGAACTTGATACTAAGATTCAGGAGAACTTCACTGGGAAGGGTTGCCAGATTAAATATCAAGCTGCTTTTCCTGTACTGTGTGAAATGGTTATGAATTATATCTTCTCATTTGTCTTCTGCCAAAAGGGGAGCATAGGTAGAAGCCACACGTGGAAGACGTCCCCTGGCAAGATAGCTCTGAAGAATGACATAAGGTCTCTGAGATGTGACAGGCATCTGGAAGGAAATGGGCCACCTGGGTGCCAGAAATGTCAATCCTTTGCCATGTGGATACCATTCGGAAAATGTATTGTCCCTGGAAGCCACCACTGGTTCTTTCTGATATATGGCCTCTCTCTCTAGGACTTAAGTGAAAAGAAGAAACTAGAGAGGTCTGGCATTAGTATGCTCATAGAACTCATGATCCCTAGGAGTTAGGACCCCAAACTGGGGAGCTAATATTTATTAACTACCTATTATGTGCTCAGTGATCTATTGGTTCTTTATATGGTGACTTTTCACATTTTAAAAATGTCTCTATTAAACAGAAATGATTACTTCCATTTTTCAGATAAAGATACTAAGGTTTCAAAGAAAAGATGAGTGACTTGGCCAGGCCAAGTAGATGGCAGAAACAAGTACTGAAATTAGATTTGTCTGATCTCAACGTTCATATTCATTGCTGCTTAATAAGGTTTTACTAGTTTGAAATGAAGTATATCTTGGATGCCTTTGAGGTGAAAAGCTTTGAATAACTTCTCTGATTTATTTTCTTCAGCTAAGCCTCATTCAAGATTAATGTTCAAACTGGTTCTCTGAGCACTGTCCCACAAGGGAATAAAAAAGAAAAAAAGGAAGTAAGAATTGCATGCTAAGGCTTTATTGGGAGGTGTGATACCAGGGCAGGGAGAGAAAGGGTAAAGAAGAAATGAGACATAGAAGGATAAAAAGCAAATATAAGGGGATTCATTGGAGCGGGCCACAGGTTCACAGGAAAGCACAGCTCATTACTGGTGCAAAGGATATCTTTAGACAGGTTGAATGGCAGTATTTTCCTGCAAGGAAATCAGTCTGGGAGGGAGAGGAAGACGTTTTCTGTCTTACTGGTCCACATTTGCCCTATAGGGTGTTTTGTTAGCTCACCTGTTCTTCAGGAGGTATCACCTTACCTTCCAGGTAGCCACTGGAAGAGCCGATCATGTATTATGGTGGAATCTTTCGTCTGAAATCAGAAGAGGCAGGAAGAGTCAGATCTTCTGTGGGTCCAGTTGGATTGGACCTGGATATGGGAGTTATAGTGGTAGAGTTGAAGAGGATATACCAGAGCCCAACCCTCAGCCAGGTAAGGATGAAACATCCAATAGTGTTATGAGATGAGATGATGGGAACTAGTGCCCCAAACCTGGGAGATAGTTGGGGTCACAGAAATGTGAGGAAGTATATAAATGGGAATACATAAATCTACTTCCTGTGTACTGAGATACACTCACTATCTTAGAACATCCGGATCTCAGAGACTAAGATACTGCAACAGGATGGATTAATTTCTTCCACTTCTTCAAGGTGGTGGCCAATGGTAATCTCTCAAAATATTTACATAGAAGTAACAAACCAGTTGCAATTCCTGGTACCATAGCTGATCCCAGAAATATAAGTGATGTCATAATCTCTTTCCCTATCACTCATCTGAGATTTTCCTTACCCTTATCCTATCTTCCGGCTGTTCAAGGATACTTGATTAGTGACGCAGATCTTCATTCCAGAGGCAGCTGAGCCTTTAATTCCTAGCACTTGATAGGTCATAACTACTCCAGTTGACCATTCACAATACACAAGAGTATCAGAGGACACCGCAGTCAATACTTGGTGTCTAATTAAACTCTTCCCTTCTCTCATTGTGTAGCCTTCTGGAAGTCAGGGTAAATTACACTCAACAGGTCAACATCTCCTTTCTTTTCTTGTTGGTTTACGGACATGGGGGGCCCAAAGTGGCGATGTCGTAGTCACAGATTCCTGTTCAGTTTTCTGCTTGGAACTAGGACATTAAACCAGATAGAATCCCAGGTGGAAGGAACAGGAAGCAGGCGGGTCACTGGCAGCAACTGTCTCAGGGGCCAGCTCTACTTTCCAACCTCTGGTTCCTATACCCATTTATTCTAGCTATTGAGGACACAACTGTCCTGCAAGTTAATGCAGGAGCAGGTAAAATTTTCGGTAAAGCACCAGTTAATAAACATGTTTGACTTTCTGGGACCTACCATCTTTGTTGCAGCTTTTCATAGTGAAAAGAGTGGGTTGCAGGAATGCCGTGGTGACCACAGCTGGTGTGGGCATGTGGCCTGCAGCAGGGCAGTGTTAGTGTGAAAACAGCCACGGACAAAGCACAAACAAGTGAAATGGCTGTGTTTCAATAAAACTTTATTTACACAGTTATATCTGTGTAAATAAATATGACCCGTGCTTTGGGTCATATTTGACACACAGAGGATGGCTAGCCAGCACTTAACCTGACACAAATATCAAATCTTAGAAACAAGCATTCAAATTCCATAAAGAATTGTCTCCAGGTTGGCATCTTGGCTGTGCCTTTGAATGTATAAGCATTGATTCCTTCAGACCACGTGTTTTTAGGTTTTTAGGTATACATGGTTAGACCCGTAAGCTTATTGCTTTGGGCCCATTGTTGCCTCTTCATATTGAATGGCTCCCTTGTTCTGCAGCAATATGGTGTGAGATAATATGGATTGTAAGTTTTGGACTGCTCCTGCTGAAGACGGCAGTGTATTCAGGAATCTGGTGTTTGTATCAATTCCAGGAAGGAAAAATCACTATTCCTACAGGGTAGAAGGTATCTTATATAAACAACCACCCATTTAATGGCTCACTTATCTCCCTGAAGAATGATGCTATATAGAGGATTTGTGTTGGTCTCTGCTGTCATGTTGGACATCCAACAGTGTCAGTGGCTATCCTTCTAGATAGAGTAGACATGTAAGTTCATGCATAAACCCCATCTGTGTTACCACAAACAATATGCTCATGGGCCCACAGCGTAAGAATTGGGGGCCATCCACAGGATAAGTTATTCCATTCACTTGACTGTTTAGTGCCTCCTATGTGGTGAGTGAGCTCTGAGCATTAATTTGAGACATAAAGATCCACCTGCTTTGTAGCCAGTCCTATTAATTCATTCACATAGTATTTCCCAGAACTTAAATTCCCATAATCTTTTGGCCATGTGTCTATCAAGCTCCTGGCCAATTACCCAAGCCATTAACCAGCGTATATCCGGACCTTGTTCCTTCCTCCCTGTGGGTAAAGTGGTTGTTTTGTCATATATCTGCACATCTGCTTCTCCTCTGCGACTTTTCAGAGCCATCTCGGGGTGAGGCTGTACTGAGGCACCTAAGTTCTTTCCTCTTCTGTCACTTGATTATAGGGATACCCCTCTCCCTCCCTATTAGATCATTGTGAGATCAAGAGGAGACATCAGTGTGACAGATATAGGTGACATGGATGTCTGGGTCATCTTCAGTGAAATTTCCTCAGACCCTCTGGATCTGTTCTGGTCTGGTTCTGAAAATACCCCACCCACCACGCAATAAATCCTTCTTGCCTGGATGCACTTATAACTTTATATGGGCAGGTCAGATAGCAGAAGCTCTTGGGGTTTCATGACCATGTGGTAGTCTCTACTGCCAGGCAGCAATTTTCAAATGAAGAGTATTTCTCAGAGGCAGAGATGATGGCATTACTCCAGAATTTTAGGAGTGTCCTGCAACTTTCTTAATGTGACTGTCAGAGAGTCTGGACACCAGCATTATCTGCTGTGGAGACCTCAATACCATGGGATCTGCCAGGTCATTTAGCTTAAGGGATAGAGAAGTTTACCCTGATTTCTGGACCAGCTAAACAGTCTTACTTTGGCCCTCAGTCAAAAGTGGAAACTGTTGAATTGCTCAATCCATGTTTTAGCACAACATCACCAAAAGTAATACATATTACGACAATAAATTCAAAAAAAGCCCATCAACTTATTATTATTATTATTATTATTATTATTTTAATGATTAAAGTTCTAAGCGGGAACAAACCTGTCCTTTCATTGGATGGAATGCTCTGGTATACCTCTGAACCTTTAAATACTCTGACTCCAGAATACTCTGGACCTTTAAAAACTTCATGGGATCATCAGGGGGTTTATCTCTGATCTTTTGGCTCACATGTAACTTATTAGGCTATCTGCAGTACCTGCCACCTCCTATTCATTCAGTCTGGTTAGTATGATGTCTTCAATATGGTGAGCGAGTTTGATGCCTGAGAGTGCCAAGATGATCAAAGTCCTTGCAGAATATTTTTGACAGAAAATTGGGGGGTCATAACCTTGAGGTGGAAGTGATGATCTATTATCTTTGCATGTAATTATGAATTACGTTGGATCCTCTTTACTAATGATGTAGAAAAGAAAGTTCACCCGATCAATGGCCATGTTCCAAACTACAAAAGCCATGTTGCCCAGCTCCAGTATTCAACCCAGTCACTATGAAGGGGACCAGTATCTGGTTTAGAACATCTGAATCTGGAAGTGATAGAAGAAGCTAGAGCCGCTGAGAGACTGGATGGACCTGACATGTGGCTTCTGTCCTGGTGGCAACATTGCAGGCAATGTGGCTAGGACCCACCCCTGGGGAGTTTAAGACAGTGGTTCCTCCTACCCTATGGAGGCCAAAGTTCTCTTCTCTCTGGTCCTATTGAAATCTTGTCCATTGATCTATTACACTGTACTACATTTATCCAAGTTCTGTCTCCTCTAATTTGTGAAGTTCATAGAAGCAAGAATAGATCTTAATCATCCTGAAATCCTCAAGGAATAGCAGAAGGCTTGACATAAATTAGGTGCTCATTCAACATTTATTGAATAAAATCAATGAATGACTTTATGATGTTATACATGAGCTTATCTTTTTGATATTCAGGGTAATATCTTTTCTGTTCAAAAATAAGGATGAGAAAGGACTTTATAATAATTTTGGATATCCTTACTCTATCTAAATAAAATACTAACACAATTAAAATGACAAGCCCAGTCATTCAGGTTCAAGGTGTAATTCAACTCCTGGACATTGGAGGGGAGAGGAACAGCTACTATTTATTGCCAAATCTATGGTAATTAAAACTGTGATGTTGAGATAAAGACATACATATAGACCAGTGGAACAGAGGGGTTAGAAATAAATCCATGCATATACGGTCAGTTGTTGACAAGTTGCTGAGAATACACACAGGGAAAGGATAGTGTCTTCAATAAATGGTCTAGGGAAAACTGGATATCCCCATGCAAAAGAATAAAATTGAACCCTTATCTTACACCACACAAAAATCAATTCAAAATGGATCAGACTTACATGTAAGACCCAGAAATGTAAAACTTTCAGAAAATAAAAACAAAAACAAAAACAAAACAAAACAGAACAGGGGAAAAATCTTCATGACTTTGGTCTTGGCACTGTATTTCATGAATTTGACACCAAATGTAGAGGTAAATATGCAAAATTAGATGTGTGGGATTAAATAAAACTAAAAGGCTTTTGCACAGCAAAAGAGACTATCAACAGAATGAAAAGACAACCTATGAAACAGGAGAAATATTTGCAAATCATATGTATATATGATATAGCATATATCTGGTATCTGGTTAATGTCCAAAACATGTAAGGAATTCCTACAACTCATAGCAAAAACAAGTATGAAAAGAAAACAGAAACAGAAACAAATTAAAAAAAACCCTAATAACCTGATTAAAAAATGGGCTAAATATTTGAGTAGAAATTTCTCTAAAGAAGACAGAAAAATGACCAAGAGGTGGTTGATAAGATGCTCAACATCACTAACTCAACATCATCATCAGGGAAAAGCAAATAAAAATCACAATGAGATGAAACTTTACACATGTAGAATGGTTATTAAAAAAAAATCAGAGAGGCACCTGGGTGGCTCAGTCAGTTAAGCATCTGTCTTCAGCTCAGGTCATGATCCCAAGGTCTGGTATCGAGCTCTGAATAGGGGCTCCCTGCTCAGTAGGAAGCCTACTTCTCCCTCTCCCTCTTTGTACTCTCTCTTTCTGTCAAATGAATAAATGAAAAATCTTTAAAAAAATCAGAGAGGGAGAAAAACCACTAGAGATCCTTAACTCTAGGAAAGAAACTGAAAGTGGGGAGAGGGTTAGAGGGATGGCATAACTGGGTGATAGGCATTGAGGAGGGCCTGTATTGTGATGAGCACTGGGTGTTATAAGCAACTAATGAATTGCTGAACTCTACATCTGAAGCTAATGGTGTTCTATATATTGGCTAATTGAATTTAAATAAATTTAAAACCCAAAACACCACAAGAGTTGGCAAGGATGTGGAGAAATTGGAAATTTTATAATTGTTGGTTGGAATGCAAAATGGTACAGTCACTATGAAACAAGTATGGAGGGTCTTTAAAATTTTTTAAAATAGACCTACTATATGATTTCAATCCCACTTCTGAGTATTTACCCAAAAGAATCAAAATTCAGATCTCAAAGACATTTCTGCTTTTCAATGTTCATTGCAGCATTATTCATAATAACCAAGTTATGAAAACAACCCAAATGCCTATCCACAAATGAATAGATAAGATAATGTGGCAAATACATACAATGGAATATTCTATTCAGCTTTAAAAAATAAGGATATCTTGCTTTTTGCAACAATATAGACAAATCTGGAGGACATTACGCTAAGTGAAATAAATAAGCACTAATTTTTATAAGGTATCTAAAATAGACAAATCCTCAAACTCAACACACACAAAACATAATCATGTCAAAAAAAAAATGGACAGAAGACATGAACAGACACTTCTCCAATGAAGACATATAGATGGCTAACAGACACATAAAAAAATGTTCATCATCACTGGCCACCAGGGAGATTCAAATCAAAATCCCATTGAGACACCACTTTACGCCAGTTAGAATGGCCAAAATTAACAAGACAGTAAACAACATGTGTTGGAGAGGATGTGGAGAAAGGGGAGCCCTCTCACACTGTTGGTGGAAATGCAAGTTGGTGCAGCCACTTTGGAAAACATTATGTAGATTCCTTAAGAAACTAAAAATAGATGGGGCGCCTGGGTGTCTCAGTGGGTTAAGCTGCTGCCTTGGGCTCAGGTCATGATCTCAGGGTCCTGGGATTGAGTCCCGCATCGGGCTTTCTGCTCATCAGGGAGCCTGTTTCCCTCTCTCACTCTCTCTGCCTGCCTCTCTACCTACTTGTGATCTCTGTCTGTCAAATAAAAACATAAAATACTTTAAAAAAAGAAATTAAAAATAGAGCTTCCCTATGACCCTGTAATTGCACTACTGGGCATTTACCCCAAAGATACAGATGTAGTGAAAAGAAGGGCCATCTGTTCTCCAATGTTCATAGCATCAATGACCACAGTTGCTAAACTGTGGAAAGAACCAAGATACCCGTCAGTGGATGAATGGATAAGGAAGATGTGTCCATATATACTATGGGGTATTATGCCTCCTTCAGAAAGGATGAATACCCAACTTTTGTATCAACATGGACGGGACTGGAGGAGATTATGCTGAGTGAAATAAGTCAAGCAGAGAGCGTAAATTATCATACAGTTTTGCTTATTTGTGGAGCCTAAGGAATAACATGGAGGACATGGGGAGATGGAAAGGAGAAGGGATTTGGGGGAAATTGGAGGGGGAGATGAACCATGAGAGACTGTGGACTCTGAGAAACAATCTGAGGGTTTTGGAGGGGAGGGAGGTGGAAGCCTGGTGGTGGGTATTATGGAGGGCATGTATTGCATGGAACACTGGGTGTGGTGCATAAACAATGAATTCTGGAACACTGAAAAGAAATTTTTAAAAAAGTTAAAAAATTAAATTAAATTAAAGCTAAAAAAATAAAATAGACAAACTCATAGAAGCAAAGAATAGAATGATGTCTGGGACTGAGGGAGGAGGAGATAGGAAGTTGCTAATCAATATGTATAAAATTTCAGTTATGTGAGATGAGTAAGTTCTAGAGATCTAATGTGCCTACAGATACACTACTGTATGGTGTCCTTAAAACTCTGCTAGGAGGGTAATCTGTTGAATATTCTTACCAAAATAAAAAAAAATAATTAAAATTTTTAATTAAAAAGGGAAAAAAAACTGTGTAAGAGGGTTCCCCTTTCTCCACATCCTCTCCAACACACGTTGTTTCCTGTCTTGCTAATTTTGGCCATTCTAACTGGTGTGAGGTGGTATCTCAATGTGGTTTTAATTTGTATCTCCCTGATGGCTAGTGATGATGAACATTTTTTCATGTGTCTGATAGCCATTTGTATGTCTTCATTGGAGAAGTGTCCGTTCATGTCTTCTGCCCATTTTTGGACATGATTATCTGTTCTGTGTGTGTTGAATTTGAGAAGTTCTTTATAGATCCTGGATATCAACCTTTTGTCTGTACTGTCATTTGCAAATATCTTCTCCCATTCCGTGGGTTGCCTCTTTGTTTTGTTGACTGTCTCCTTTGCTGTGCAGAAGCTTTTGATCTTGATGAAGTCCCAAAAGTTCATTTCTGCTTTTGTTTCCTTTGCCTTTGGTGACATATCTTGAAAG
>PISX010033435.1:0-15063 GCA_004024625.1 Mellivora capensis | reverse complement strand
TCCTTTTATGCACCAAGAGAAAAGATGGCTAATTTTTTCTTCATTACTTACAGCCGTTTTTTCCTGCATCCCAAATGAATGCAGTGACCTGAGCCTAAATTTGATTTAGTTATCTCTGTGTTGGCCCATCCAACTCAATGTCATTACTTGCAGATGTAAATTTAACAAATTTGTTATCTCACATATCTAATCTTAGAGAATTGCTGTATCGTGAAGTAGTTAACCTGAAATGTGTCTCTACATGTGTTAGTTTCCAGAGAACAAATCGGATTGGGCTATGTTTTGTAAGAAAGACACATCTCATGTGTTCTTGAAAAGTGAGGTTAGCTTTCCTTTGTTGAGAGGTAAAATCTAGGTTCCCTCCCCTTGAATCTGAGTGAGCCTATGACTAATGCAGAAGTGACACCATGTGATTTCTGAGGCATAAAAGTAATGGGACTGCTGCCCGATACTCTTGGAACATTAGTATTATGGAAACAGCTACCACGTTGGGAGGAAGCCAAGAACTCAAACAGGCCATATGAGGGTATGGCAGCCATAGCCCCAGCTGAGATCCCAGCTGACAGCCAGCATCAATTATCAGGCATGTGAGCTTCAAGCTGCCCCCACTGACATGAGGACCAGAGAGGTGATGTCCCTGCTGAGCCCAGCTCAAATTTCAAAATACAGGTCGTCATTATTTGGAGCACTAATTTTTAGGGTGGTTTGTTGAGTAGCAATAGATGAGTAAACACAAATCAGTGCTGCATTTCTGGAATCTGGGTCTGGGGTGGTAAAGTGAGAGAAAAATGTAAATACCTTGATGCAAAGGACTCTTGTCATCTGGGCAATCTAGATCCCAAATTCTGCTCTGGAAGAAAGGAATTTCATTCAGATACTCTAATTCAGTAGAGGAGATTGATGACAAATACCTTCTGTCATCTGGTTTCCTCTCAGTGTCCTAGCTTGGCAAGGGGCCCTGTTTCCTTTACCATTCTATGCTGTGTCCTGGCCCTGATAGCTGTGGACATTTCTGCAGATGATCACTTCTCTTTTGATAACTCCTTTCTCTTCTCTGGGCTTCTTTGATTTTTTTTTTTTTAAATATAGTCTTTAAGTCTTCATTAAACATAATCCCCTCTATTCTCTTTCAAGAAGTTCAGGGATGCTGTTAAATAGGAGCTATGGCACAAGAAAACCCTAGAAATAATAAGCCTGTTGCATTATAGAATCCATCAAAAAGGTCAAAGCCACACAATATGCTATTACAAGTCATCACTTAGATAAAGTATTCAGCTCTTCTGCCTTAATTTTTTTTAAAGCATGAACTTTAATGAGAATGGAAAGGGCATGACAAGAATCATTTCTCCTAACAAAGATTGTAAGAAGAGAGAAAGATTAGGCAGTGTGGCTCATTTTGATGAATATTTAGCTGGTGAGCTAGAGATCCTTTGGAGCCCCAGGCCTCCAATATTCTTGCTCTCTCTTCTCAAAGACTATGAAAAGCTCAAGTCATATTATTTAATGAATAGAAGCTGTTGGATTACAGCAAAGCACAACATGAATCCTAGTATCCAATGTGAAAGAAAAGAAAGGTGAGCATATGAATATTAATATCTTCCTGCAAAATGATAGGATTCTCATCTTCTTGCTAATAACATGTGGAATCCAGATTTTCTTTCTTCTCCTTATACTTAGAATGCTCACTGAAAGCAGAAAGTCAGTATTAAAAAGCTGTTTTTGTTATTGATGTTGTGTGTGTGTGTGTGTGTGTTTTCCCCTCTCTACTGGAAAAGCTTATGTTGATTAGCACACAGAGAAGGCCTAAGAGCTTTCTATTGTGATAAAATTGGGTGCCTTTGTGGGCTCTGGGGATAGTGTTTAGGTAAGACATAGGAGGAACAAATTGAAATAGTGCCCTTGGCCACACGAAGATGCACCTACTAACTCAAGTTGGTGAGACCAGAATAATGTTGTTTATAGATCACAGCACATCTTCAGAATGGGCTCTCATCTAATCTTTAGGAAAAAAAAAAAGTTTACACTGATGGGGAAATTCAAATAAGATATGAATTAGGAGAGACAACTTTGGTGCACAACAGATTATCTGAATATCTGAAGACAGGTGTTCTGGTCTTGAGATATCAACAAATAAAACAATGATAATTCTCGCTCCTGGCCATCTTGGCATCTACTCTTTGTGGGGCTGTCCCTCACCTAAGGCAGGAAGATGGTGCCCATGAGAAGATGAAAGAAGTCACTGGGATCAATAAACCTAGCCTCTAGCTTGTTGTGAAAAGTGGGAAGTGCAGACTCTCAAAACAATCAGACATGGCAAAGCGAAGCTGGCCATCCTCACCAACTGCCCAGTTCTGAGGAAATCAGAAATAGATACTATGCCCTGTGGCCACTACTGGTGTACATCATCACTACGGCGGTAATACTGAGATGGGCACAGCATGTGGGAAATACTACAGAGTAGGCACACTGGTTATCATTAATCCAGGTGATTCTGCTCTCATTAGAAGCATGCCAGGACAGGCCGGTGAAAAGTAAATGACACAAATTTTTTCTTTAATAAAACTGGCCAGAGCTTGTTTTTAAAACAAAAACAATAAACAAAATCATTCCTGTCTCTTGAGCATTTGTTACATAAGAGGCATGGAACTAAGCAGTTTATATACTTAATTACACTAAATCCTCACTAACCCCATGAGAAAGTTATCATTGGGGATATTCAGAACCTGGAGGAGACTGAATAACCTAACAGTCACTCTTAGAAGGTGGTTCCTGGAATTTAAACCCCTTCTTGGGGATTCCAAAGCCAGTTATAAGCACTATTTTAGTTTAGTTAGCTGAGTCACTCTGGGGCAAGGAACTTCCCCCTTTTAAACCTAAGTATACTTTATCACCTATAAAATTAGCAAGTTTGATGTTCTGTGTTCTCCAGCCCTTTATTGGTTTCATATTGCTGCCTTAAAAAATACCATAAATTTATGATCTTACAGTTCTTTAGTTTGGGAGTCTGACACAGGTCTCACCAGGCTTTGTTAAGGTGAAGGCAGGGCTGGTTCCTTCTGTGGGCTCTGGGGGAAAAATCTGTTTCTTTGATTTTTCTAGCTTGTGAGGGCCCACTGGGCCTTCTGGGATTATGAACCCTTCCTCACATCACTCTAACTTCTTGGTTTGACCATCACAAATCCTTCCTCCTCAGGACGCCTGGGTGGCTCAGTTGGTTGAGCGGCTGCATTCGGCTCAGGTCATGATCCCAGCATCCTGGGATCAAGTCCCACATCGGGCTCCTTGCTTGGCGGGGAGCCTGCTTCTCCCTCTGCCTCTGCCTGCTTGTGCTCGCTAGCTCGGTTGCTCTCTCTCCCTCTCTCTCTGACAAATAAATTTTTAAAAAAATCTTAAAAATTATAAAAAAACAAAACAAAAGAAATCCTTCCTCCTCTGAGTCCTATTCCCTCGTTCCTAGAGGGATCCTTACAATTTTTCCAAGTTTACCCAAATAATCCAAGATAGTTTTCTCCCATCTCATGATTCCTAATCATATCTCCAGAAATCTCTCATTTTGTATGATAACATTCATAGGGTCTGGGGATTAGGACATGGAAATATTTGGGGAGCCAGTACTGAGACTACTATAAGCTCCAATTTTTTTTTCCATTTTCAATAACAAAGTATCATGAAATCCTATGCTTGACAGTTGTAGGATGGTTTGGAGTTCTTTAGCTGTTTCTGTATCCTGCCTATATTTTGAATTCCCTCTTCCACTAGAGGTAAGCTTCAGCATAGGATTGCAATTCTGTATGTCTCTGATGACCTAATATGTTGTCACTCTGTTTGGAGCCATTTCCTAACTCTGTTCTTGTGTTGAGTGATTATTCATGTGTGGCCACTCAGCACCATGCCTGCTTCCCTAAGTATAGGTGCTTTTTTTGTTTTTCTTCCTGTTTTAAGCTTGATTATTCTTTTCCAGTTAACATGTCTTTTATCCCCCACCCCCCACCCTGTGTATGTTATTGATGCAAATACCATGTTGGCCCGGCTTCTGCAGAAGGTAATGACTTTGCTAATCAAATGCAGAACTTTGTCATCATTAGGGTCTTAAATTTATAATGAAAATTATCAAAAGGGCTTCATGCTCATTATCTGATTTACCCTACCCCTCTCCAACAAAAAAATAGCAAAATGAACTTCTGTTCTTAGTGATTCTCTTTCAGCTTGTAAAGGATCCTTAATTTCCTTGTAAAAGACAGGAAATAGATCGTTTCCTCTGCGAAATATCAATCCGTATTAATTTAGAGTACAGATACCAGTCACATACCGTCAGGCCAGTGGTGTTTATCCTATTTCCAAGGGATCATGAGGGAAACCGCACTCAATTTGCCAACTCTTGAATCCTTTGTAACTGTTGCTGAAAGTAACCCAAACCCACATCTCTCATTCTCTGTATAGGATTTGCCAGTTGGTCCATGTGGTTAATACTAAGGAGCTTTTCACTCACATCTAACTGTCAAAGGTTACACACAGACACCCACCCTCTCTCTCTGTCTCTCTCAATAAATGTATTAGTCTTTTTAAGTTGACTGCAGTGTCTAATTCTGCCAAAATAATGGGTTTCATCTAAGACCCACATTTTAAAGAAGACCCACATAGCAGATTGAAAAAAAAAATTTTTATTAAATACTTTCCAGGTACATTGGTAAGAATTTTAGACTGGTTATATAAATTAGACATGGTCAACAATAAATATGTTTAAATGCGATCAATATCCAAGTACATATTTAAGTAAACTTTTTGGTTTAGTTGCTTTTTAATTCTCTTAGATTTCTTTTTAAAAATGTATTATTTTTGAAATGATTCTTTATTAGCCACATTTGATAATTAAGTGGAAACTAAAATAATAATACAACTTTAGATGGTCTCTGGGAAAATAATGCATTTAATTTTCTCCACAATGGGGAAAGATTTAGCATAAAATATCAAGAAATATTGAGATATAGAACTGTTCAAAGGGGGAGGCAGGTCACCTGCCCACCTTCTCTAGTAAGCATCCACAGGCCACAGTGATGATTTGCCCATGGGGTTACTCATTGCCCATTTAGGGGGAACCTATTAAACAATGTGATTATCTACTAGCTACCTTGCTTATCAGCAGGTCTCCAGACCATCACCCAAGGCATAAGAGGTAGACGGAATCTCGATTATAAAATCTGGCATTTTCTTGTCTTCCTCAGGGAGTGCAGGCACACCAGTAATGTTTAACAAAAATGGGGATGCTCCTGGGCGTTACGACATCTTTCAGTACCAGACCACAAACACCACCAACCCTGGTTACCGCCTGATTGGGCAGTGGACAGATGAACTTCAGCTCAACGTAAGTACTACTTATCCCTCTTCCTTTGCTCATGTGATGAATGGACAGACTTTTAATGTGCTCAGTCTGGCAAACATTCTTGTTTTTATGTTTGTGTGGATATATATATGGGCATGCATCCTGTTAAAATCATCTGTAGGGATTGATAATCCATAATAATGTAAGAGTGATGGTGATGATGATTATGATGATAAAAGTGTGCTTTGAATTTGTACTGGGTATTCTACTCAGCTCTTACAGGAATGATCTCATTTAGCCTGAGGCTTGAGTTGCTTAACAAACAAGTTCCATGCTAATACTTTAAAAGATCCTTCTCTTGGTCAGATTTTCTTTTTTCTTTCTTCTTTTCTTCTTCACATGGTGAAGTATTTTTTTCATTTAGAGCATTTTAATGAGTCACTTTGGTTTTTACTGAGATTCTCTGAGTAATTGCAATGTTAACATCCATAACCTCTTCCTCTTCTGGTCAAACATGACCTTGAGTAAGCGGCCACTTCCTTGTGCAAGGTTAGGTCAAAGTGCACCAGCCAGAGACCATCAGTTGGTCATCTGTAGTCAGGCACAGTTAGGTTTATTTAACTTTTAGTTGCATGAAGTTTGCTCCTGCCAGCAAAACCTCTTCATGATGAAGGAGTTTCGATGTCGTTTATTACATGTTTGGGGCGGAAGTGGGTGATTTTCAGGAGGTTTAGGGAAATGACTAGTTTTGGTTTGGGCCCTCTTAGGAAATAGTACACCTTCGTGATTTTTGTGTAGGGGTTGGGGAGATAAAGGCTAAGCAAGAGTTGTCACTTAAAAGAGAAATAATGGGCACTTTGGAGAACTGAAGGAGGGAGAAGTTATATTTTTGGTTGTAGAGTATCCTTCTTTCTGTCTAGTTTCAGACCCAGTTGCGGAGTGGCCTTGTTTTTGTCTTGTTCCACCACAGTCATTGAGTGGCTTTATCTGATTATCATTTATATTCTGCAGAAGTTGATGAGGTTCTGTTTGGAATGGGCCCGCCTCCATGTTACCTAACAGCTTTCTTGTCATTTAATTTTTTTTTCATTTCTTAATATTTTAGGTTCAACATTCATTGGTGTGCTTCTTATAATATTTACAATGTCCTACTTGAAATTACTATTAATTTAAATAAATCTACCGATCTTCACAGACAGTAAAGAACACGAACTATGGTACATCCATCCTGGCTGAGCCAAACCTAGCTGGAGCTCAGCAACTCATGTATCCCATGATTTTCCTCCTCTCCTGAAAGGGTTCTTAAACAGGTCATGCCCCAGCCTGGTGCTTGGGGTCCTGGAACCCAGTGCAGCAGAAGTTGGAGAAGTAAGGGCATTGTGGGGCCTCTGTGCTCAGGTGTTCTTGAGAGGGTTACGCTTCAAGAGGTTCTGCAGCAGGTCCCTTCCTGCAGTGGCATGATGGGTGGCTACACTGGACAAGACTTATAAATTGGGTAGAATATCCCAGCTTCGTAAATATTATAATATATACAAATACATGATTTTCTTTGGTCCAGCAGGTTCCTGAATTATTCTGGTTTCTTCAGAGAAATGGGACCAATGGAGTAGATGATAGATAGTTAGATTATAGGAAAATGGCTCATTCAGCTATGAAGGATGAGAAGTCCCAAAATGTCTAATTTGCAATCCAGGGACCCAGGAGAGTTAATGGTGTAAGTTCCAGTCTGAATGTGAAGTAAGGGGAAGACTGATGTTCCAATGTAAAGATAGGCTGAGAGGATTCTTTCTTACTCAGTCTTTTTGTTGTATTTCAGCATTCAAGTTTGTTGAGGCCTACTCACATTAGGGAGGGCAATGTGTTTTACTTACTATACCAGTTTAAATAGTCATCTCATTCAGAAACACCCTTACAGACACACCCTAAAATACTGCTTAATCAAATGATTGGGTACCCCATGTGCATAAAATGAACAATCACAGGCCCTATCCCAGAAAATTCCTTCTAATATCTCTTACAAAGCTGGGACTTATGTTGTTAGCTTTTATCAATCTATACCTTTAGAAGGCACTTTGGAAATTATTGCAAGAAGGGTTTCTTGAGAGTAGAATACAGAATTAATCTCATAGGGTGGGGATTTTGGGTCATAGTTTCCAAGAGAGGATTTTTCATAAGTGGGAGGTGGAGTGGGGGTTGGTGAGGCTGCCAGAGGCCAGTTACCTCATTTGCACATTGCTCTAGCCGAGCTCTGTTTATACCTGTCCAATTCTCCCTCTCCTGAGATCTCTCATCCAAGTAAGTTCACACAATGATCGGGTCCAAAGGATTGTGATCCGGCATCCGAGAATGGATGGAGCCAACCAGCCAGTGCAAGCCATGGCTGGGATAAATGCTGAGTACTAGAAGCAAAGAAAAAGCTAAAGTTATGCTCAGCTTAAAGCATACTAAACTCGTGAGCAAAAAGAGAACATGAAAGCAAAGCAAGCAAATAAACAAAATTCAGCTGGTGATCTCAAGGGGTAGTAATCAAAAGCGGAATCAAAGTAGCATAACCTGGCTGACATAGCCAAAGTATGTTTTGAATGGGTGTTGCCTGTGGGATACAAAGATGGATCAGCCTGAACTAAAGGTAGAGAATCAAAGTCTGTGCTATGCATGTGAACTTCTCAGCACTTATTATAAGACCCACAAGATTATATAGGTGCATTTACCTTTGCCATCATAACCCCTGTACCAGTGTTAAATTCCTGGCATGTGTAGTTTGTCCATACAAAAGAATCCCAACCATGCTTCGCCAACTCCAGATATTACCTAGGAAATTCTTAAGCCCACAATTTTTAAGAACCAACATCAACACCAATTTTATTTTTCTTTATTTGGTGTGTATTTTGTCCTTCGTAAAAATTGCATTTGATTAGCCATTTAACAGGTTTTTGTTTGTTTGTTTCTAATGCATCCGTGATGTGATAAGCATCTTGGGAGGCAATGGGTACACAGTGGGGGAGGAAAACAAACATGGTTCCTATTCTCACAAAATTGATGGTCTTGGATTGGAGGTGCATGAGACACAAGTAAACAGATGTATATATGGAGATTTGAAAGTGTGAGAAGAGGCATAAAGCAGGGAAAGTAATGGGAGGTGAAGAGAGCCCTCCCAGATGAGAAGCCAGCAGTGTGAGGAATAGGAAAGATCCACCAAGCAGGTCAGGAGGCTGCTGTGGCAATGGCATGACTAAGTGAGAGGGGAGAGAGAGGTGGTAGGAGAGGTCAGAACCATTGCTAAGACACATAGCATGAAGACCCTTGCAGGCTATGCTAAAACATTTTAAAATTTTATTCAGAGTGAATTTAAAAGTCATTGAGAACCATTAAGCAGGGGAGTGACTGGATCAAATTTAGGAATAATTAATTTGTCTACTAAGAAGGTAATGAATTGGAAGGGGCAAGAGTGGAAGAGGAAGACCAACTGAGAGTTGATTTTAGCTGTCAAGTGAAATAGGATGGTTACTGAAGGGGGTTCTCAAACCTCAGAAGGTAGCAGGATCATCCGGAGCATTTGTGAAAACACAGATTGCTACTCCACACTCCCCCCACCCCTACCCCTGCCTGCTGGCCAGAGTTTCTAATTCATGTGGTATCTGTCTTGAACACCTAGAGAGCCCCCAGATGTGGGGCAGCAGTGGAGTGGAAGCCGGTGGTACCTGTGGGGAAAGGATTTATCAAAGGCAGAGCAAAGGAGATAGAAATTTATGGAATATCCCGCAAGGGAGCCATGGGAAGGATAGCAAAGGAGAAACTGTCTGCAATAGGGCAGTAGGTGGAGCTGTTTTAAAGGGGGAAGGTGAGGAGGTATGGGGACTTAGGGAACTGTGCCTGGTGGTAAACAGTCCATTGGTCAGTGAGCGCCTATGGATATCTTGAGGTGGCTCTCCTGATGAGCCTGTCTGTATTCAGTCAGGGGGTCTCACACAGGCACTCTTGCCTTGATCAAGTTTTCATTGCTCAAGCCTGTTGCCTGAAAGCAGCCTCTGTAACTCAGAGGGTCTCAGAGTGGAAGGAAGCTCAAATATCTGCCTTTCTAAGAGCCTCTGTGTAATGCTGATGGCACTTTGAGGTCACTGGCTTAGAGAGTGTGCTGATAGTAGTGTTGTAATGAAGTAAGTAGAAACACATGTGTGGATAACATAAAATACACGTTTGTGTATATATATATATGTGTGTGTGTGTGTATATATATATGAATATATATATATATTCTTCCTCTAAGATATACATATCTTAGAGGAAGAATAGTAAAATTTGGTGCTGGATTCAGTGCCGAGGTTGAAGGAAAAATGAGTCAAAAGTGAACCCCATGTTTATAGCTTGAGAGGCTGTGAGGATGATAGCCGCATAAGATTAGGAAGGCTGCTCAGAGTGGGTGGGAAAGGGGGTTAAAACTGAGAATCCTGAGTTAGTGCTTTTAAATGTTCGAGAGCCAAAATGAACTGGATAGAAATCTGAAGCTCAGAAAACAGTTTTGGTCTATAGTTATTAAAAAACAAAACAACCCACTAAAATGCAGTTAGTTGTTAACCTATAAATAACATATAAAGCCATTAAAGAAAGAGAAAAGAGAATAGCCAAGAACCCAAGGTCTTGAAAACCTCATAGGTTACACAACTTGAAATACTGTTTCATGAGCCCAGAAAGTTAGGACAAACACACACTTTGGTTTTGTGTTTGTTAGTGGAAGCTGATCAGGGAGATATAGCATTAGTTGGGAACATTTTTTATTCTACTTTTTCATGCTGAAAGTGCTGTGTTATAAAGAGCAGATAAGACACCTGAATTCTTGTGTGG
Source organism: Mellivora capensis (assembly GCA_004024625.1). Lineage (NCBI taxonomy): Eukaryota > Metazoa > Chordata > Mammalia > Carnivora > Mustelidae > Mellivora > Mellivora capensis. The sequence continues at coordinate 4,901 of PISX010033435.1, read as the reverse complement.
ACCCAGTAGCATATGCTTGGTCCTACGTGCAACCTGAAGGTATGGATGACTGAGCCAGGGTGTTCAGAATGGTGAGAGGCTGGGTTAATTCAGTTTAGGATGGCTGCTAGAATAACTGGCCTCGATAGGCGATCAGCCTGTTGATGCCTTTTATGGGATTCTTAGGATATCAGTAAATTGACAAAAGAGGGGATAAGTAGAGTATCGAGAGGGGACTCCTGCACCCTATCCTGGACAGCCAGAGCTAGGCCCAGCCACCTTTCAATGGTTGATATCTTACCTAGCACCACCCTGTCCATAAGGTTCCTTTTGTTATAATTACTCTCAGTTAAAAATTCTATTAAGAGTGTAATTCAGGCAAACTTTGTTTCATAGTTTGCTTTCTTATAGTCAGTAGAACAAAACAAAGCATCTCAAGTGACAAGTGTACTTCTCATTTACAAAGACTCAGGGGTACTCTTACAATCCCCAGTTAGATCTAATCTCTAGCAAATGAAATTTTCACAAGTGCTGTTTCTGTGGTCAGTGATTGAAAATGAGTTTCTGAGCCAAGAAATCAGAGTTTTAAGAATCCAGTCTATCGACCAGACAGCTCTGCTGGTCTTTATCTGGACTTTAGGTGCCTAAGAGTGTGCTGCTCATTAGGGAATGCCATCGTGCATCCTTACTACCTATTGGATAGGCCCAGGGGTCTGTCTGCTCTGTGGGCTAAGAGATGAGCACATGGTTTGCTACTAGGATATTTCTGGATGAACAAGAATTCATCAGAAGGAAATCATAAAGAGCAAAGCTGTTTACTCTCCCCATTGCAAGCTCCATGGAAATAATCCTGACTTATTTTCTCAGGCTTCTATTCTGCTATACAGAGATTCCATAAAACATTATGCCTAGCAGAAAAGCAGGAAAAGGGATAATGCAACAACGAGACATCTGCAGTGTGTCAGAAAGGATGATAGCTAATGGAGATGCTAGGATAAAGGAGGGACTGGCCCTGTACCTGGTGTTCATGGACTAGGATAAGGGGGCTATAATGAATACATTGCATCTAAAAGGCTTAGATACTGTATAATTTAATTTTTGTATTTACATTTGATTTATATTTGAGTTGGACTTGAAGGATAAGTAGTATTCCCAGGATGGAGAAGAAAAAAAACACATTTTAAAATGCATAATGCAGTATCATTTAAAAATTGGCATCAGGAACTATGTCAGGAGAAAGGCAAAAATGAAATGTAGATGTTTTTAAAAATTTGAAATGTATGATGTGAAGTAAACTCTACATTTATTATGTGTATGAGAAATGAAGGTGACTTTTGTCATCTTTCATTTATTTGCAATTAGTAGGAAATTAGATGTGCCCCCAAAATGTTAAATTTTCAAATACCTGAAATTATTTCAAATACCAAAATGCTAATTAGAGTTTAAAAACAACAAGCATTCTTAGTAGGCATCTTCCTACAGGGAATTGCACTCCTTTTACAGAAAAGGCTCTGAATGAATATTACTTAACCTTTTCTGGATCCTCAATCATCTGTCATTCTGTAAAATAGTACAACTTTGTGATCTTGGGAGGTATGTGAGCCTCGTTAGCTTTTTAAGTGACTTGTTCCCTGTTGAACTTACTTTTCACCTAGAGACTGAACGCTCCTAGAAGGCAGAACCCAAAGTTAAGTCATTGTTTTTCATACTTACTAGCAAGTACCTGGCACACGGTAGGCATTTGGGGTTTTTGTTAATATATGAAACCATGTAAAGGGAATATGAACACTTTTTAATGACAGACATAACTACAGCAAGCAACCATACTTCCTCTCTTTGGGAGGAGCCCCAGGTTTCCTTTTAGCCATATGGTTTGCCCTGGAGAATTCCCAAGACCGGGGGTTAGATCTGATTCTGTTTAAGCCAATTGCCAGGACCTTAGTAATAGGATGTATGCCAAACTAAGCCATCCAATAGAAAGAATCATTAATCTGTCAGTACCAAGGGGTACGTGGGGTAATCTGAGGTATCAAGAAGCTCCTGTCCAATGGTGTGACCCTTCAGAGCCACAGGGAGCCATTTGGAGGCCACGGAGTTCCAGGGAAGTGGAGTCAAAACACGGAGAGAAAATCTAGGTCTGGCTCACTGCCTTTGAGCCCTAGGAAACCCCTGCTGGAAGCCACTTAAAATGGTGTCTGGATTCTTCCATTATCAATAAATCAAGGGAATTTAAATATGATACTTATTTATTGCAATATAATTCACTGTAGCCATCAAAAATTTTAAAAGTAATTTCTCTTAATATGCCCATATCAGAAAAGAAAAAGCACCTACCCTCAATAAGCAGAGTTACTTCCACATTTCATTAAATTGAGATGATCAAAATGTAATTTTTAAATGTTAAAATTTTGTTAAATATTGAGTCTTCCACAGCACTTAGAAGTTTGGCTCTCAGAGGCATCCAAAGACATAAAAAGTACAGTTGATTGCAGAAATCAGTGTTTAATCAAATTACATATTCCACAATCAATACTTACTTACACTTGCCTATAAACCTACTAATCACGCTATTGTTTATAATTGCAACAGTAAAAATGTTTCAAAAATCTAATCATACTGATAATTTAGAGTATTGCCTGAGCTATGGGGTAATGGATAGCCATAATCACAGCAATCTTGACAAGGGAAAAAAATATATGTAAGTTGTCAAAGCTTAGAACTTCTTCAGCTTCAATTTATGGTCTTCTTTTATAGAATCACCTTAGTGCTCATCATTATTAATAGCACTTCTTTTACAATTTTTTGTTTTCTTGTTAAGAATGTAGGTTTCGAAGCAGGCCTGATTAAATGGACCTGAGTCTCTGCTCTACTACTTACTAGCTGCAAAGCAGGATTACAGTAGCACAAATAGCTTAAGGTTATTGTTAGAATTAAATGTAGTGATATATGGAGTATACTTAAAACCATGCCTGGCACAAAGTAAATATTCAGTTAATGTTAGCCATAACAGCAACAATAATTTAATATCCGTAGTTTATAACATCATCTGTAACTGCTCAATATGTCACTTTCTAGTGTTTAGCTACACTATTTCTTATACCCTAGTACCCAACATAATGCTTAGCATATAAAAATGGCTTGTTCTCTATTAACTAGATGAGGAGATGAACAGACCATTGAATTATACCATAAATTACCTAGGAGTGAGGATTTTCATTTTTAATGTAGAATTTCCAGTGTCTGTTAGATGAATGGATAGGAAGATTTATCCAGAGTTCAACCCTAGTCAGAAATTCTGTATGATTTAGAGATCCATCCAAGAACCTGATTCGCCAGACAGATGCCAGGTTCCATTTTATAAGTGGTATACAGGCTTGTTAAAATTGCAAAGATAGACTATTTTGGTCTCTTTGGGAAAAGGGGGATGGGAGATGGTTTTATTTTATTTCCATTGATTTTTCATTTTATAAACCTACCTGTTGCTATTGAGAACAGTGGGATTGTGGTCCTGAGGGATCAAGTGGGAAAGTCATTGGCTACTCTTTTTTTTTTTTTTAAAGATTTTATTTTTTTATTTGACAGAGAGATCACAAGTAGGCAGAGAGGCAGGCAGGGGTGGGGGGAAGCAGGCTCCCTGCTGAGCAGAGAGCCCGATGCTGGGGCTCAATCCCAGGACCCTGGGATCATGACCTGAGCCGAAAGCAGAGGCTTTAACCCACTGATCCACCCAGGTGCCCCATCATTGGCTACTTTTGTGTTGGTGAAAGTAACTTAAAAATCAAGCCATTGCAGTTGGTTCCATCTGCCACCTGCTTCTCTACCCTCTAATGCTACCCTAGTGATGGAGCCAAAGAGCAGAAGATTTGGGATCTGAAGATCCAGTTTATAATCATGCTCTTTGCAGTTCCTAGGTCTATGAACCAGGACAAGGGAAGCTTCCCTGAAAAGATGACATTTCACCTGAAACCAAAGCAACAAGAGTTCTTTGCATTTGTTAGCATTTCTGAAACGGACAATAACTACTGTTTTCCAGTTGTCAGCCAGCTTGAGACAAGAAGTCACAAACTGAATACTGACAGCAGATAGGTTTAGGAAGTTACCGACTTGGCAGTATTTTAGAAATCAAGAAATTTCATAAGAAAAACTACATTTTGGGCTGTTCTTTTAAAAATCAGAAAACCTGGCAATAACAGATCTTTTTTTTTTTTTAATTTTTATTTTTTATAAACAAATTTTTATCCCCAGGGGTACATGTCTGTGAATCGCTAGGTTTACACACTTCACAGCACTAACCATAGCACATACCCTCCCCAATGTCCATTACCCCACCCCCCTTTCCCTCCCCCCTCCCCCCAGCAACCCTCAGTTTGTTTTGTGAGATTACAGATCTTTATCCCACGCTGTAACAGATGTGTCTGTAACTAAGTAGCTGCTTCCCACTGAGCAAGGTGTATGTTCTCCCAGGTTTCCACAGAACCCACCACTACCTTACTGCCATCAGCAGTGTGTTTCATTGACCTAATCTATATTTAGAATACATTCTAATTTATTTCCACTAATTTAGTTTGAGCATATGCTGGACGTTTTTCTCTGGAAATTTAAAAATCAACAATAATATATCGATCCTATCAATGACCCAAAACACCTATTAATATGTAAAAACACTTTGTTTAAAGGCTCAGGAAATATAGCCTGCAAGAGAAGGCTGCCTTAGTAAAGACAGTGCTTTTGTTCAGAAATGTGTATTTGTACATATTCTGAAACATTGAAAATGGAAGAAACGGTTCACCCTTTTGTTGAAAGCATTTTTTTCTAGTAGTCAATGGTGTATAACTGTGTTCAGTCTATGAACTTCTGGAAGATTAATAGTATTTATAATTATCCTTATGGCTCCACAAACATTTAAATAGAGAACTCTCAAC
>PISX010033434.1:0-15081 GCA_004024625.1 Mellivora capensis | reverse complement strand
ATGGGGGACTAGGGGGGGCAGAAAAAGAAGAAAAGAAACAAGATGGGATTGGGAGGGAGACAAACCATAAGTGACTCTTAATCTCACAAAACAAACTGAGGGTTGCTGGGAGGAGGGGGTCGGGAAAGGTGGGTGGGGTAATGGACATTGGGGAGGGTATGTGCTATGGTTAGTGCTGTGAAGTGTGTAAACCTGGCGACTCACAGACATGTACCCCTGGGGATAAAAATTTGTTTATAAAAAATAAAAATTAAAAAAAATAAATAAAATGTAGAATCTAAAAAAAAAACCCATATATATATATATATATGAGAGAATGTATAATCATTAAAACAATTCTAGAGCATTTAGGAAAATATAAAGGAAAGAATTAAAATTCCCAGTAATCCTAATACCCAGAGACAATAATAATTATTATTAACATTTTAATCAGTATATACTACCAGGCTTTTTCTAGGAATATATATTTATTTTCACAAAATGGTAACTACCATATATAAAGGTCCTTTTATCCCTTCATGTAATGTATATTCTTTCATATTAGCATAGATTATTATCGTTACTTTAATTATCAATAGCCAATATTCACTGAGATTTTACTGAGGGTACTGTGGTAAACTCTTTACATATATTAAACCTTCACACTACAACCTTATAAGATAGAAACTATATTATTATCCTTATTTTACAGTTGAGAAAACTAAGGCTTTGAAATTTAAGTAAATAGTCCATGGTCTAATAGTGCCATAGCCCTGGTAAGAGCTACCCAAGATTTGAACTCAAGCAGTTTAACTCCAGAGCTGGAGCCCTTTTCACTATTATAAAGCTTAATCAGACAGAGTAATTTCATTTGTGAATAACAGGATGCCCAACTAAAAGAAAATTAAACCATTAAAAATTCTTGAATTGGGGAGCGCCTGGGTGGCTCAGTGGGTTAAAGCCTCTGCCTTCGGCTCAGGTCATGATCCCAGGTTCCTGGGATCGAGCCCCATATCAGGCTCTCTGCTCGGCAGGGAGCCTGCTTCCCCCTCTCTCTCTGCCTGCCTCTCTGCCTACTTGTGATCTCTGTCTGTCAAATAAATAAATAAAATCTTTAAAAAAAAATTCTTGAATTGGATAGTTTTAAAGCTATCTCAACAATGCAAAGCTTTGGATTGGCATTGCCATGATTCTCACAGCCTTCTCTCGGAGTCAGAAGATACCTACATGGCTCCAGGCCACATTCTTACATTCTCACATGAAATATCCAAAGATAAGAACAAATGGGCAGGGTTTACTCCTCCTGTATGTATTTTCATCAGAATGAAAAACCTTCCCAAAAGCTCCAAGAAGAACAACTTCAGTGTCTCATTGACCTGTCTCATTTGTTGATCTCTAAACTAACACATAGAAATAGGACCACCACTGTCTTCACAAGTCACTCCTCAGACTACCTTCCCTAAGCATATTACCTCAATATGTGAAATAAATGGCAATCCTGTTAAGAAGGGAGAAGAGGAAAGTGATGACCATTAGAGTGGCAACTAATATGATGCCAATAGCCATTTAAAATTTTATGTATTTAATTTAAATACATTTTTAATTTAATTAAGAAAGATTTAATTAAGAAATCCCATGTTGAAGGGGATTTATGTTGTTGCTGATTTTACACTATTATAAAGAAAGCTGCAATGAATAGATGTTTTTTTAATTTTTCCTTAAGATAAATTCCAAGTAGAATTTTTGTATCAAAGCAAACATTCTAAGGTTAAATATATATATATATATGTATATATATATATATATATACCAAATTACTTTGCAAAATATTTGAGCAAATACATACTCTCCCCAGGAGAGTATGAGAGCACCCATTTGTTCACACTCTTAAAAACATTAATTAGCTTTAAATACTAGAAAATATAGTTTAAAATTATGTAACTTTTTCTCTTAAAACTCAGTTTTGAAGTTATAAAAGCAAAAGCTGCTTTTTGACAAAAATTAAACATCAGGGGTGCCTGGGTGGCTCAGTGGGTTAAGCCTCTGCCTTCAGCTAAGGTCATGATCTCAGGGTCCTGGGATCCAGCCCTGCATTGGGCTCTCTGGTCAGCAGGGAGCCTGCTTCCCACCCCCTCTCTCTGCCTGCCTCTCTGCCTACTTGTGATCTCTACAAAACAAACAAACAAACAAATAAATAAAAGAAAATTAGTGGCTCTCAGGGCAAAAAACACTTAAAAAAAATTTAGGGAAGCCTGGGTGGCTTAGCAGGTTGGGCCTCTGCCCTCAGCTCAGGTCATGATCTCAGGTCCCCACATCGGGCTCTCTGCTCAGCAGGGAGCCTGCTTCCTCCTCTCTCTCTCTGCCTGCCTCTCTGCCTACTTGTGATCTCTCTCTCTCTGTCAAATAAATAAATAAAATCTTTATAAATAAATAAATAGTCTTAAAACTTCTTAAAAAATTTTAACATCAAAATATATAAAAAGTAAACATTCTCCCCACCACACCCCCAATACCACTGTCTCATTCCCATTCCCATTCAACAGTTTTTTTAAACTCCACAATTTCAGGGACTTTGTCTACCTTGTTCTTTGCTGGATCTGTAGTTAATGACCCAGTCCCCAATATATATATTTAATAACTGGTTATTGGGGGGCACCTGGGTGGCTCAGTCAGTTAAGTGTCTGCCTTTGGCTCAGGTCATGATCCCAGGGTCCTGGGATTGAGCCCACATCAGGCTTCCTGCTCAGCAGGGAGCCTGCTTCTCTATGACCCTCTGCCACTTCCCCAGCTTGTGCTCTCTCACATGCTCTCTTTCAAATAAAGAAATTCTTTAAAAAACAATAAAAATAAAAAATAAAAGTTTATTTTTAGAACTGTCATCATGCCTACCATTTTTTCCTGAAACTTGACCTTTTCATCCAACAGCATATTGTAAATATCTTTCTATTCTTTGTACATATAGATCTGCTTCTTTTCAAAAATATATATGAATAGTATTCCATGGTATGGATGTAACAATTTATGAAACCCCTAACTAAATGGTCTCAATTTTTCACTATTATAAGCACCACTGAAATGACTATCCTTGGAAGTATATTTTTGTTTTGTAGTGCAAATATTTCTGAGGGATAAGGTCCTCTAACAGATTCAAGGTCAAAAAATACATGCCAAATTGCTTTCCAAAAGAGTGCACCAATTTACAATATGTGAATGTTTTCTTATTCTCAAGCCAGGATTTGATATCTTAAATATTTTTACCTTTTTCTACACTGAGATGGTAAAATTGTATCTTATTATTTGAATTTTATTTTATTTTTGAAGATTATTTATTTATTTGTTTGACACAAAGAAAGAGAGACAGTGAGAGAGAGAATACAAGCAGCAGGAGTAGGAGAGGGAGAAGCAGGGTTCCCGCTGAGAAGGGAGCCCAAGGCAGGGGTCCATCCCAGGACCCTGGGATCATGACCTGAGCCGAAGGCAGCCACTTAACAACTGAGCCACCCAGCCACAAACAGGTGCCCCTATTATTTGAATTTTAGGCATAATCTCTTAGCCAGTGGCTTAACAATTCTTTACATTCATTGGCCATTTTCATCTTATTTGTAAATTGCCCCTTTAGATCCTTACCTACTTTTTTTTCCCTTTTTTTAAATATTTCTTTGAGAAAGAGAGAGAAAGCATGAGTGGGAGGGGCAGAAGGACAGGGAGAGAGCATCTCCAGCAGACTCCTCACTGAGCTCAGAGCTGGACATGGAGCTCAGTCTCAGGACTCTGAGATCATGACCTGAGCCAAAACCAAAAATCGGATGCTTAACCAATTGCACCACCCAGGTGCTCCCTATTTTCCTATTTTTTAAGTATTTTTCTTGTTTATCTGAAGTAATTGTTGATATATTATAGTTACCTTTTTCTGATACATATTTTGAAATATTTTCTCCCTACTTTGTTTTCTATTATTTAATATTGTTTGTGGTATCATGGTGACTTCACTGTTGCAGCTTCATAACCCAATATTTTGCTATCTGGTATGGCAAGCCTTCCTCAACACCTATTTTAAAATGTCTTCACTTAAAAAATAAAATGTCTTCACTTTTTGCATTTACTTTTTGCAATTCACCAAATTTCCCTAAAAATTGTTCTTCCCCCTTTTCAAAATTTTGTGAATGAAAATTCGTGTCAATTCAAATGCTTTTTTAAGAATTTAATTATTTTTCAGTGTTCCAAATTTCATTGTTTATGCACCACACCCAATGCTCCATGCAATATGTGCCCTCCTTAATACCCACCACCAAACTCACCCCACCCCTCACCCCCCACCCCAAAACCCTCAGTTTGTTTCTCAGAGTCCACAGTCTCTCATGGTTTGTCTCACCCCTCAGATTTCCCCCAACTCACTTCCCTTCTCCATCTCCCAATGCCTTCCATGTTATCCCTTATGCTCCACAAGTAAGTGAAACCATATGAAAATTGACTCTCTCTGCTTGACTTATTTCCCAATTTAAACACTTTTGATTCTTTCCTCTCCCTCCACAGGAATCTACCTCTTCAAAATTTCTCAAATATTTCCTTTCTTTACTGTTCCCACAGTCATGGCTTTAGTTCAGGTCTTATTATTTCTGAACTGAATTTCTGAAATAACCTCCCAACAACCTCCCAAATTCTAGTCTCACCCTCATCCAATCCATTCTCTGAAGTGTGATCAGAAATACTTTCCCTCAGGGGTGCCTAGCTGGTTCAGTTGGTAGAGCATGTGACCCATTAAATCTCGGGATTGTAAATTCAAGGTCCACACCAGGTATAGAGATTACTTAAAAATAAAATCTTATTAAAAAAAATACTTTTCTTTAAAAAAAAATAAAAGACCTGATTATGTGAATACATATTTGAAATTCTTCAGGGTAGAATTTGGACCTTTTAGTTCATCATGGCAATGTCTGCCTATTACTTTGGTCTCCTCTCTGCCCAATTTCTCTATAATTTCTTGCCAATTCTTTCCCAGTCTCTATGAATCTTCCTTTTTTCTAGGATCTTTTCATTTGCTTTTTCATCTAATCATTTCTTACTCCCCTAAAAACTCAGCTCAAGCTTTACCTTCCCAAAAACATCCATTTTGATGCCACAACGTCTAGTACACACATCTGTCATAGCACCTATTCTATATATGAATGTTCATAACAATTTTATTCATGATAACCCCAAACAACCTAATTGTTCAGCAATGATAAAATTAATTAATTAGTGATCTTTTATTGATGTATGAGAATGCTAAATATCAATAAATAACAAACTACTGATACATGGAACAAAATATATAAATCTTATAGATAAAATATTGAGTAGAGGGCGCCTGGGTGGCTCAGTTGGTTGAGCGACTGCCTTTGGCTCAGGTCATGATCCCAGACTTCCAGGATCGAGTCCCACATTGGGCTCCCGGCTCCTTGGGGAGTCTACTTCTCCCTCTGATCTTCTCCTCTCTCATGCTCTCTCTCATTCATTCTCTCTCAAATAAATAAATAAAATCTTTTAAAAAAAATCTTGAGTAGAGAAAGACACACAAAAGAGTACACAGTGCACCATCCCAGCAACTATACTTGAAAACCGAATAAATTGAAGGCATTGAGTGAAGTATATGGAGAACCATACCTCTGAAGTAGGGAATAATTAGCTATACATTAAGCACTACTTCAATTTGCCAAAAAATCTTAAAATTAATAGTAGAAAGTATCGAATTATTTCAGTTACTTAACTGTGTCCAAGGACAAAATTTAAGAATATTTATAGGAATATAAAAATATCCAGCATCCAGTTACAGTAAAATTCACAATGTCCAGGCTCCAATCAAAACTTGTCAGACATGAAGTACAGCAGGAGAAAAAAACAGTCCATAACAACATGAAAATTCAATCAATCAAAACCAACACAGAACTGAGAGAGATGAAGGAATTAGTAGACAAAGGCATTAAAACCGTGTGCCATAGGTTCAATATTCAGTAAAGACATAGATGATATGAAAAAGGCCCACCAAAAATTGTAGAGATGAAAACTATAATACATGAAATAAAAAATACACTAAGTGGTATTAACAGTAGATTTGAAATTATAGGAGAAAAAAACTAGCGAAATTGAAGTTATTGCAATGGAAACTACCCAAAACTAAACATAAAAAGATAATTTTAGCAAGGGAAACAAAGTAAAAACAAACTTGGGACTTCATCAAAATAAAGAGCTTCTACACAGCAAAGGAAACAATCAACCAAACTAAAAGGCAACCTACAGAATGGGAGATGTTTGCAAATGACATATCTGATAAAGGGTTAGTACCCAAAATCCATAAAGTACTAATACAACTCAACACCCAAAAAACAAATAATTCAGTCAAAAAATGGGCAGAAGATATGTACAGACATTTTAAAGACATACAGATGTAAAACAGATAGCTGAAAAGATGCTCAACATCACCCAGAATCAGGAAAACACAAATCTAAACTACAATGAGATATCACCTTAAACCAGTCAGAATGGCTAAAATTAACACAGGAAACAACAGGTGTTGGCAAGGAACCAGAGAAAGGGGAACCCTCTTATGCTGTTGGTGGAAATGCAAACTGGTGCTGCCACTCAGGAAAACAGTATGAAGTTTCCTCAAAAAGTTAAAAATAGAACTATTATACCATCTAGCAATTACACTAGTAGATATTTACCCAAAGGTGGCAAAAATACTGATTCAAAGGAATGCATGCACCCCAATGTTTATAACAGCATTGTCAACAACAGCCAAATTATGGAAAGAGCTCAATGTTCATCAACTGATGAATGGATAAACAAGATGTGGTTTAGACATACAATGGAATATTATTCAGATATAAAAAAGAATGAAATCTTCCCAAATGCAATGACAGGGATGGAGCTACAGAGTATCACGCTAAGTAAAATAAGTGAGTCAGAGAAAGACAAATACCATATGATTTCACTCATATGTAGACTTTAAAAAACAAAACAAATTAACCTGATGGGGGAGAGGCAAAGACAGACTCTGAACTATAGAGTCTTATAGATGGTTACTAGAGGAGAGGTGGGGGGCTGGAGGGGTAGTTGGGTTAAAAAGGTGATGGATATTAAAGAGGACATTTGATGTGATGAGTACTGGGTGTTATATGTAAGTGATTAATCATTAAATTCTACACCTGAAACTAATATGTTAAGTAGTTGGAATTTAAATAAAAACTTGAAGAAAAAAAGATAAATTAAAAAATTAGCAGAGCATAAGAGACCTATAGGATAATGTCAAGGGCCTAATACATGTGTAATTAGAATCCTTTTAAAAAAGAGAAAGTGACAGAAGAATATTTGAAGAAATAAAAGTCTAAAATATTTCAAAACTGATGAAAATCATAAACCCAAATATTAAAGAAGCTTAACAAATCCCAATAAAAGAAACATGAGGGGTAATGCAAGCTGGTACAACCACTCTGGAAAACAGCATGGAGGTTCCTCAAAAAGTTGAAAATAGAGCTACCCTATGACCCACCAATCGCACTACTGGGTACTTATCCTAAAGATACAAATGTAGTGATCCGAAGGGGCACGCACAACTGAATGGTTGTAGCAGCAATGTCCCCAATAGCCAAACTACGGAAAGAACCTAAATGTCCATCAACAGATGAATGGATAAAGAAGATATGGTATATATATATAGGAATACTATGCAGCCAACAAAAGAAATGAAATCTTGCCATTTGCAATGATGTGGATGAAACTAGAGGGTATTATGCTTAGCGAAATAAGTCAATCAGAGAAAGACAATTATCATATGATCTCCCTGATATGAGGAAGTTGAGAGGCAACATGGGGAGGTTTGGGGGGTAGGAAAAGAATAAATGAAACAAGATGGGATCAGGAGGGAGACAAACCATAAGAGACTCCTAATCTCACAAAACAAACTGAGGGTTGCTGGGGGGAGGGGGGGAGGGGAGGGGGGCTGGGTTATGGACATTGGGGAAGGTATGTGCTATGGTGAGTGCTGTGAAGTATGTAAACCTGGCGATTCACAAACCTGTACCCCTGGGGCTAATAATACATTATATGTTAATATAAAAAATTTTTTTAATGTAAAAAATAAATACATAAATAAATAAATAATTTTTTTAAAAAAGAAAAGAAACATGAGGGGTGCCTTGCTGGCTATGTCAGAGAGCATGCAACTCTTAATCTTGCAGTACAAGTTCCAGCTCCATGCTGGGTGTAGAGCCTACTTTAAAAAAATAATAAAATATTTTTTAAAAAATAGAGAGTCTTGAAGACTTAAAAAAAAAGTGAAAGAAATTACATCAAGACACATGATAATTAAATTACTCAAAACCAGTAAAAAGGAGAAAATACAAAAAGAAGGAGGAGAAAAAAGACACATTATGTGGAAAGGAACACAGGCAAGGATAACGCAGGTTTCTTTTTAGAAACAATGCAATAGAAAAGACAGTAATGCAACATTGTTAAAATAGTAAAAGGAAAAACTATCAACATCTAATTTTATACCTAACAAAAATATCTTTCAAAAAAGGGTAAAGACTTTCAAACATCCAAAAGCTGAAAACATTCCTCGTGGAATGTTTTCCAGGGAGCATGGAATATCTTCCAATTCCTCATGAGCACATCTATGCTATAAAAGAAATATTAAAGGTCCTTAAGGCAGAAGAAAAAAGATACCAGATGGAAATACAGATCTACACAAGCAATACAGAACAATGGAAACTATAACTCCTTGAATAAGTACATAAAAATTTAATCTATAAATCTCTTTCAAAGATAATAATTTAAATAAAAAATAATAATGTATTATGGGATTTATAATATACATAAAAGTGTGACAACAGCAATTCTATTGTATAAAGCTTTTTATATTATATATAAGGTAGTATAATAACACTTGAGGGTAGAAGAAAGAAATAAAAGCTATACTATAAACCTACTACATTAAAAAAAAGAGTTGTAACTTAAAATAAATGTAAATAATCTAAACACACCCAATCAAAATACATAAATTGTCAGATTAGATAAAAAGCAAGACAATTATATGATTTCTATAAGAAATATACACATACATACATTTTTTAATTTGAGTAGAGTTGACACACAATGTTACAATAGTTTCAGGTGTACAACTTAGTGATTTGACAAGTTTATAGATTATGCTATGTTCACCACAAGTATAGCTACCGGGTATTCCATGACATCCCTATTACAATTTCATTTGACTCAGTTCCTTACGTTCTGCTTTTTATTCCCACGACTTACTCATTCCATAACTGGAGGACTGTATGTCTCTCTCCCCTTCACCCATTTAGCCCAACTCCCCATTCTCCCCTCCTCTGGCATTGTTCCCTGCATTTACTGTTTTGGTTCTGCTTTTTGTTTATTCTTTTTTTTTTTTCTATTTCATTTATGAGTGGAATCATATGATATTTGTCTTTTTCAGTCTGACTTATTTCTCCTAGCACAATACCATCTAGTTCCACACCTGTTGTCTCAAATGGCACCATCTCAACCTTTTCTGTGGCTGTATAATAAATACTCCACTGTGTATATATACTGCATTTTCTGTATTCTACTTCGGTTGCTCCCATTTCTTGGTTACTGTAAATAATGCTGCAATAAGTATTGGGGTGCTTACATTTTTGGGGGGATACAAGAGTAACATATAAAAATAAATTGTATTTCTATATGCTAGTAAATGAATAATTGGAAATAATAATATTAAAATAATATTTGTAATGGCGCTAAAAATATGAAACATTTAGGAATAAATATGACAAAAGATACAAGAGATTTGTACACTGGCAACTCCAGACACTGCTGTAACTAAACAAAGAAATTCCAAATAAATGAAGATTTATACTTTGTGCTTCAGAAGGTTCAATACTGTGAAGATGGCAATTCTCTCCAATTTGAGCTATAGAGTCAATGAAACTTCAGTAGGCTCTTTTTGTTTGTTTCTTTCTTTCTCTCTCTCTCTTTCCCTCTCTTCCTGTCTTTTTTAGAATTTGAAAGGCTAATTACAAAATTTATATGGCAATGGAAAGAGCCTACAATAACCAAAACAATTTGAAAAAGAACAAATTTAGATAGCTAATGCTACCTGATTTCAATACATTATTTGGAGTCAATACAGTGTGGTATTGGAATAAAGATGATAAAGAAATATTGCAACAGAATAGAGTCCAGAAATAGAGTTATATATACATATATGGATGACTGATTTTTTACAAAGGACAAAGGCAATTCCATACAGAAAAGATACTGTTTTCAATCAATGATGGTAGGACATGAGAAAAGAAAACTTACAGAGAGCTTCTAAATTTGACATGTTCTAAATTTTTATGTAGCCCAATCTGCCAAATATCATAAAATATCATAAAAATTTATAACATGGGTGTGGAAAAGATAACCTTAACTAAAAGATAAAACAACAGATCTTCTGAAGAAAAGATATAATTATGGGACAAAGGATTAAATTCCATAATCTATCAAGAGTTTCTGCAAACTAGTAAGCAAAAGACAAAGAATAGGCAATTCACAGAAAAAAAATGTCCAAAAAACCTATAAGTTGTTCAACAGAAGCTTCTTAGTTTGAGTAGTTCCACTTTTTAATTTTTGTTTTTGTTGTTTGTGCACTGGGTGTCATATCCATAAATTGTTGCCAAGGCTTATGTAAAGGAGCTTCTTTCCTTTGTTTTGTTCTAGGAGTTTTTTGGTTTCTGGTCTTATAGTTAAGTCTTTAATCCATTTCAACTTAATTTTTGTCAATGGTCTAAGATAGGGGTCCAGTTTCATTCTTTTCCTTGAGAATATCCAGTCTCCCCAGCACTATTTAGTAAAGAGACTCTTTTTGCCATTGAGTATTCTTCACTCTCTTGTCAAGTATTAGTTGGCCCTATAAGAATGTGTTTATTTCTGGACTGTTGATTTTGTTCCAGTGGTCTATTGTCTGTTATCATACCCCATACTGGTTTTTGTTTTGTTTTGGGGTGTTTTGTTTTTGTTTTTTGTTTTTTAGAAAAAGAGTGTATGAATGGGGGGGGCAGAGGGAGAAAAAATCTTAAGCAGGCTCCACACCCAGTGTGAAGCCCAACATGGGGCTTCATCTCACAACTAAGCCAAAATCAAGAGTCAGACACTTAATCAACTGAGCCACGTAGGCGCTTCCAGTACCATAAACTGTTTTGATTACTGTAGCTTCGTAGTATGGTTTGAAATGAAAAAGTGTGATGCCTCAAGACTTGTTCTTCCTTCTCAAGATTGCTTTGGCTCTTTAAGGTCTTTTGTGGCTCCATATGAATTTTGGAATATTATTCAGCCGTAAGAAAGAAGAAAATCCTACCATTTAAAGCAACATGGATGAAACTTGAGAGCATTATGGTAGGTGAAGTAAGTCAGACAGACATTGACAAATACTGTATTTCAGTTATATGTGGAATCTTAAAAAATCAAGCTCACAGAAACAGAGAATGGATTAGTGGTTTCAAGGGGCGGGGAGGGAGAAGTAATAGTGAGGGCAGAGAATGGGTGAAAGTTAAGGGTACAAACTTCCAGTCATATGATGTAACATACAGCATGATGACTATAGTTAACAATACTGGGTTGCATATTTGAAAGTTTCTAAGAGAGTAGATAGATTTTTATAAGGTCTCACCATAAAACAAATTGTAACTTCATGGGGTGATAGATATGTTAACTAATCTTCCTGTTTTAATCACTTTGTAATACATACTTATATGAAATCACTATGTTGTACATCTTAAACTGCCACAATGTTATATTGTCAATTATATCTCAATAAAGCTGGAATCAATAAATAAAGAAGTTGTTTAACACCTTAATGATTAAAGAAACACAAATTATTGAATCTGTAAAAGGTTGACAATGGTCCCACAAATCCAGGCCAGTTCTCCAGTGTGCTCTTGGAAGTAGGATGTTCCTTCTCCAGGCACAGAAAGGATATCAAAACATGATAAACTTCTGCTATGTACATCTATCTATAGGACCTTGAGAAGAGCATATCAGAGTTATCACTAGGTTTCCATACTCAACTCTGGCCAATCAGAGAAGTAAACAAGATACTTCCTCAGTCCTTGTCAACTCTAATAAATCTTCTCAGATTGGCTTAAAGACATATTTTCTCTTAACTCAAGGCAACTCATCTTTCTGGAGTGGCTACTCAGTGCCAAATGCTATCCCTTAGACCTTGCATTAACTATTTCATTTAATCTCTACCACAACACTGCAAGATTTATATAGATGAGAAAAATGAAGCTCAGGGAATTTAAGTAACAATATACTTCAGTATTTATATTCTTTTTACTACAGTGCAAAGAATCAGTAAGTTTTTCTGGTCATATGCAAATCAGAATCTGACAAAGGCTCTGAAGAACATCCAATTGGTTAAAATTATAATAGTTAGTAGAAGTGCTACCTGAAATGCTGAAAACAACTTTAATGTTGCATATTTCTGTGATAGGCCCTGATATTTATGTGTTATGTGTATTGCATTTTAAAGTAAACAAAACAAAACAAAAAAACTACTGGTCTTGGAGACGGACCTGATCTCAAATCTCAGCTCTGTTGCTTACCCACGGTGTTATCATCACCAAGAACCTGATTTGCTATGCTAAACCCTGACTTCATGGTGTTCCAATTGTATGCTATCTATAATGCCATCATTTGACTTGTTTTGCAGTTAGGTGTTTTGTGACGGTCTTAACTGATAGATTGGGAGCTACTGGAGGTCAATTACTTTGTGTCACTGACAATACCCAAAAAGTTACTTGTACATAAGAGTTTTACCATACATATTTATTAGATGAATATCTTATGATAAACAAAAACAGGAAAGCTTGCTAATACTAAGAGTCGTCAAAAAATAATATGGGAAGGCAAATTTGTCAGTGATAATAAAAAGGAGTACTATAAAGAATAAGACTCAAATGTCCCCCCTCCACACCCTATTCCATACTTCCTCTCCCCATACCTTGTTTCCTTGGTTTTCTTTGAGTGCTCTGAATTGAGAGGAAACTACTTAAGAACAGGCACCATGTTTTATTCATCTTTGAATTCTCAGAAATAGCATAGTATAATGCTCGAAAGAAGACTGTTAAAAGGAACTGAATGGTAATTTTGAGAAGGAAGAGATCATTGCAGGAGAATATTCATCTGAAGAGGTAAAGTTACAGTTTTAACTTATTTTCAGTTGCAGTTCCTCTATAAGTATGGAAATTCTATACCAAAGACTGAAAAAAGACCACATCCTAAAACGTGGTTCAGTCCATCTGAGTCCTGTTTCAATTTTAGAACAGAATGTGTTGAACTTCAGCATTCCTGATTCACACCTTTCTAATGCAAATATATCAAACTTTCAATTATTTGAGGGTGAATTATCAAATTTGTAGATTAGCAAGGCTTTTTGCTTCTTCTACTCCCTCCAGCTACACAGTCCTTTGGACGCCTTCTTTCCATGTGCATGAATTGCAGTGGGATTAACTCATTATGAATAAAGGAAACATCTGTGATGCTTAAATGGTGGTAAGGAATGCATAGAAATCCAATACCACCTGTATGCAGCTCTATTACTGGTCATAAATTGTATTGAAAAAAAGCTGTCACAGTATTCAAAATTCAAAGGATATTTCTTGAAGTAGTTCATCAGAGAACATTTTTTTCCTCATATCAACCAAAGAACTAACTAAATGAGGCATTTTATTTACAATAATAAAAAATGTTATATTGATTCAAATCGTTGGCAGTGTCTACAGACACACAACGGAAAGTGGATGCCAACATCACTGAAAGATTTGGTCAGGCTTATTTCAGCTTGTCTATGCTTTTCATTTAGTGGCAGGAAATCTATCAATCCCTATCACTTAGCAGTCAATTAATTTCAGGTTTTGGTTCTATTCAAAAACTTTGATCCAGTTGTAATCAACTCATAAAAGTAAGAAAAACAATCCTGTTCATAAATTACGAGCGTTTTAAAACCTGGCAAATGTAATTTATTCTTTGTTTTCCTACTTATATTTTTCTATCACTATTAACACATAGGTATGAATATAAGCTCACATGTTCACAAACCCAGCTGAATGCCAACACCTTTGGAAAGGAAAAAAAGAAACTTGTATAGGGGAACCAAAGTGTACCAAAGTGTAAAACTTTAATGTGTGTATGTCATCTGGTGAGTATATATATCAACATAAATATGAAAAAAAGAAAGGAGTAAGGAAAAGAAAAAAAGTTAAAGTGACTGAATGGTAGGCTTCAGAGCTACCATGTACAGCTACGTGGATTGTCAACTGCACAATCTCAAGGATTACAGTCACTGATTACATAGTCTTCTTGGTGGAACTTTCTTTTTGGGGGGATTTAAACATTTTGGTTTATAGTAAGGCCTAGACTGTAACTACAGCTCCAGATCACACTTCTTAATTTCCTGGCGTGCTTGGAAGTAACTTATTTACCCACAAGGGATAGATGAAGGAGAAAGTAAGCAGAAAGGATAGGGAAAAGCAACTGTATAGAGGTAACAAGGATAAAATAACACTAGCCAAAAATGTTTTGAACATTCGCTATGTGCCAGGAATGGGTCACAGCACTTTGTATATACTAACCCTTTTAATTCCTACAGCCATCACAGAAGCAGGTACTGTTATTTTTTTTAATAAATTTTTTTTATTTTTTATAAACATATAAAGTATTTTTATCCCCAGGGGTACATGTCTGTGAGTCGCCAGGTTTACACACTTCACAGCACTAACCATAGCACATACCCTCCCCAATGTCCATTAACCCACCCCCCTTTCCCACCCCCCCTCCTCACAGGAACCCTCAGTTTGTTTTGTGAGATTAAGAGTCACTTATGGTTTGTCTCCCTCCCAATCCCATCTTGTTTCTTTTCTTCTTTTCTACCCTCCTTACCCCCCATGTTGCATCTCCACTTCCTCATATCAGGGAGATCATATGATAGTTGTCTTTCACTGATTGACTTATTTCACTAAGCATGATACCCTCTAGTTCCCTCCACGTCGTTGCAAATGGCAAGATTTCATTTCTTTTGATGGC
>PISX010033433.1:0-15082 GCA_004024625.1 Mellivora capensis | reverse complement strand
AAACTGAAAGCTTTTCCGTTAAGGTCAGGAACACGGCAGGGATGTCCATTATCACCACTGCTATTCAACATAGTACTAGAAGTCCTAGCCTCAGCAATCAGACAACAAAAAGAAATTAAAGGCATCCAAATCAGCAAAGAAGAAGTCAAACTATCACTCTTTGCAGATGATATGATACTCTATGTGGAAAACCCAAAAGGAATGTGTTTTTAAGCCCTTATTAGATATCTAAAGTGTGCCCTGCTGGAGCAATATGAAAGTTTCATAGAAGTGTTCCAGGATACTTTTGACAGTCCAGAAAACATGGAAGATGCTAGTCACTGCATTCGTCAGCTTTGCCAAGGGGAGAGTCCTGTCCACCAGTGTGTGACTAACTTCCATCTCTGCTCAAGAACTAAACTGGAATGAAACCATTCTCTGCATCCAATTTCAGGAAGGCCTTGCCAGTTCTGTCCCAGATGATCTGTCTTATACCAGCCCAGCAGCCACCAACCTATCCGATCTGATCATTCAGTGCCTAGAAGAGAAGCTAAGTGGCAAGCCTGATCTAAATCCACAAGGAGCAAGTCCCTATGAGGAGATAACTGGACCTGAGTGTTCACTAGCTGAAAACCAGCCTGTGTAGGCTGCAAGCAATAACTCACATTTCAGTGAAACTGAACACACCCACTGCTGTGAAGGCCTCTTATGCCTCTACTATGGTCATCCTGGTCATTTTGACAGAGATTGTTCTGTCAAGCCTCATCGTGCATAGTAGGTGGTAAACATCAAGACCCTACAGTAAGGGAGAACCCACACAGGCCGATTTACAAATATGGGTCACCCTCACTTTCAGTATCCATATGTCATATCCTATGGCCTACTGTTGAATTCCGACTAGGAAGACGATAGTTCTTTGAGCAAGCAATGGAGGATCCAGGTTCCTACAGGAACAGAACTGACCATTCTGTGGTTCTTTGAGAGAATTGTCCATCCACAATAATATCTTCCCTCTGATGCTTGAAATGGTAGATGGTCAACCACCAATTGGTGGACCCATAACCAAGGAAACATGGTATGTGGAAGTTAACATTAGAAACCACACTGAGCTGGAGAAAATAATCCTAAAATGTGTATGGAATCAGAAGAGACCCCGAATTGCTAAGCAAATGTTGAAAAAGAAAAACAAAACTGCGGGCATCACGTTACCTGATTTCAAGCTTTACTACAAAGCTATGATCACCAAGACAGCATGGTACTGGCATAAAAACAGACACATAGACCAGTGGAACAGAGTAGAGAGCCCAGATATGGACCCTCAACTCTATGGTCAAATAATCTTCGACAAAGCAGGAAAAAATATACAGTGGAAAGAAGACAGTCTCTTCATTAAATGGTGCTGGGAAAATTGGACAGCTGTATGAAGAAGAATGAAACTCGACCATTCTCTTACACTGTACACAAAGATAAACTCGAAATGGATAAAGAACCTCAACGTGAGACAGGAATCCATCAGAATCCTAGAGGAGAACATAGGCAGTAACCTCTTCGATATCAGCGACAGCAACTTCTTTCAAGATATGTCACCAAAGGCAAAGGAAACAAAAGCGAAAATGAACTTTTGGGACTTCATCAAGATGAAAAGCTTCTGCACAGCAAAGGAAACAGTCAACAAAACAAAGAGGCAACCCACGGAATGGGAGAAGATATTTGCAAATGACAGTACAGACAAAAGGCTGATATCCAGGATCTATAAAGAACTTCTCAAACCCAACACATGCAAAACAGATAATCATGTCAAATATGGGAAGAAGACATGAACAGACACTTCTCCAATGAAGACATACAAATGGCTATCAGACACATGAAAAAATGTTCATCATCACTAGCCATCAGGGAGATTCAAATTAAAACCACATTGAGATACCACCTCACACCAGTTAGAATGGCCAAAATTAGCAAGACAGGAAACAACGTGCATTGGAGAGGATGTGGAGAAATGGGAACCCTCTTACACTGTTGGTGGAAATGCAATTTGGTGCAGCCACTTTGGAGAACACTGTGAGGATTCCTTAAGAAATTAAAAATAGAACTTCCCTATGACCCTGCAATTGCACTACTGGGTAATTACCCCAAATATACAGATGTAGTGAAAAGAAGGGCCCTCTGTACCCCAATGTTTATAGCAGCAATGGCCACAGTCGCCAAACTGTGGAAAGAACCAAGATGCCCTTCTATGGACGAATGGATAAGGAAGATGTGGTCCATATACACTATGGAGTATTATGCCTCCATCAGAAAGGATGCATACCCAACTTTTGTAGCAACATGGACGGGACTGGAAGAGATTATGCTGAGTGAAATAAGTCAAGCAGAGAGAGTCAATTATCATATGGTTTCACTTATTTGTGGAGCATAACAAATAACACGGAGGACATGGGGAAATGGAGAGGAGAAGGGAGTTGAGGGAAATTGGAAGGGGAGATGAACCATGAGAGACTATGGACTCTGAAAAACAATCTGAGGGTTTTGAAGGGGCGGGCGTGGGAGTTTGGGGAAGCCAGGTGGTGGGTATTATGGAGGGCACGTATTGCATGGAGCACTGGGTGTGGTGCATAAACAATGAATTCTGTTACGCTGAAAAGAAATTAATAATAATGAAAAAAAGAAACCACATTGAAGAGCTCCAGTTTGGTATTATTCATGCACCGTGGTACCCTCTGTTTCTTGGAATTCACTGTCTTGAAACACATCATCCACACATTGAGTGGAGCACCTGCACTGCATCCTTTCCATCCCATTATTGTCACTACAGTTGCTTCAGGCACAAGTGGAACGGTAGATGTTGTGATGAAATAATTGGTGAATAGATCTTGTGTCCTAGTGACTGAGCTTAACAACCTTTTTTCTGTTCCTCAGCTCTCATCAGCATTTGCTCCTCTCAGAATCTTCCACTGATGGCACACCTGGGTGGTAGAGTCAGTTGAGCTTCCAGCTCTTGGTTTGGCTCAGGTCATGATCTCAGAGTCCTGAGATAGAGCTCATGTTGGTCTGTGGTCTCAGCAAGAGTCTGCTTAAGGTCCTTTCTCCCTCTGCTCCTCCCCCTTCCTTCTGCTTGCTCACTCTCTCTCAAATGAAAATAATTAAATAAATAAATAATTAATTAATAAAAATATATTTTAAAAAATTGTCCACTGAATCTTTGGCAAGGAAATAAGTGTACTTGTACAATGTCCCTGCCTCTCAAATCATGCAATGATGTCAGATCAGGCGATTAACCTGTTATCTTTGAGTTGCTTTTTTTCACCAACTCCGCATGCCCCCACCTTGAACCCTGCATTAATGTGGGGCTGTTTTAATTGCAATTTATTCAACAATATGCATGAGAATAGGTATTAGGAACTAACATTGAAAAAGTGTAGTTGAAGGATGCCTGGGTGTCTCAGTCGGTTAAGCATCTGCCTTAGGATCAAGTCATGATCTCAGATTCCTGGGATTGATCTCTGCCTCAGGCTCCCTGCTCATTGGTAAGCAAGCTCCTCCCTCTCCCTTTGCCCCTCTCCCTGATTATGCTCTTTCTCTTTCTCTCCCCCTCTCTCTCTCAAATAAATAAAATCTTTTAAAAAAGAAAAAAAAATGGAGTTGTTAGATTTACTTGACTTTTTTGTCAAAATTTTATCACAATTGCAACATTTTCTAAATAAAACAAGTTTTCAAGTGATAATTTTTAAAAATCAATAAATATTGACAATTTCTACTGGTGTTTGAATTATTTCATGACTTAGCTGAGGGAAGAAGAAAGGGACAAATAAATTGGGAGAGAGGAGATTGGCAAGGACTTAAAGTTTGGGTGAGATCCTGAGCATTCCAGGGGCAGTCAGGTCAGTGGGTGATGGGGTTGGGGGAAACAGAAAGTAGGGGAATGGTTGTGGTAGAGGGAAATTGGATAAGGCATGAGGGAGTAGGGGGTAGAGGGTAGAGGAAAGGTTGTGAAGAGAGTTTGGGGAAGATTGGGAGGGAAGGTTGAAAGTGGTTCAGGTGAGGGCAGGGATGAGAGGAGGATAAATTCCTACAAAAATAAAGGGAGCAACAAAGAGAGATATTGAACAATTTTAAAAGCAAACATCTTGGACTTTGTAAGTTAACTAAACAAAAGCATTGAAGAAGGTAATGACACCCCTCAGTGACCCAGCTTTCCCAATAAAGTGACAAGGGCTTATTCCCTGCACCAGGGACATTTGTCTTAGGGCTCATGCCTGTTAATTTGCTCTTGCTGGTGCTTAAGGATGGGATAGCAGGAATCAAGTGTCAACACATGCAGATCATTAGTAGCCAACTATAACTCTCCCACACATAGAGGTTGCCCCACCCTACAAGTCATGCTGCTTGCATGACACACAGAGAGAGCCAAGTCAGTGAAAAGAATTATGTCCTTATGGACCTGAGAGGGGGTAGTGTTCTGACTTAAATTACACTCACATATACAGTCCCACAAAATACAGGGTGAGGGGAAGGGGGAGTGGGATCTCCAGGTAAGATGTAAAAAATTATCAAAGAAGATTCTAATGTCTTTCCTCTGTCTTTTCAACACCCCTTTTGGAGTCTCCTTCTGAAGCCACTTGAAGGAGTTTCTACCTCTTACTTAGAGAAATAATCAAATATATGAACATAACCTTAGAAAGAGATAGGTGAGGAACCTACTATCATTGAGCACCTAATATGTTCCATTTATATTATCAGGCTGTTATACACATTAACTTGTGTCTCAGAACAATCCAGTGTAGTAGGTATGTTTGCTCCTGTTTTATCAATGAACAAATAGAGTCCCATGGAAGTCAGTTCACTTGCCCAAAGTCACATTAGTAAGTGTTGGAGACCTGTTTGGTTTTCACATTTGCCCTTTTTTCCTACAGCATGCCAATTTCCCTAAAGCAGTGGTAAGGGTCAAACGAGATTGTGGTGGCAGAGAGCTAAATGAGATAACCCTGAAAAGGGAAGAGAGGACTCAGAATAAAATCTGCAGGGACTATTTGGGTAATAGTTCTGTTTCCCGAGTTCCCATGGTCTTACTCTCAACCCCCTCTCCACCACATTAACCCCTAAGCTTTCTATTTCATCTCTTGAAAAAATTCTTTTATTAAACTAATGGCACAACCCCCTTTCACACAGCTAGCATAGATAATTATATATATACATATATATAATTTTATATATATACATATATAATTATATATTATATTATATGTTATATTATATATTATATACATATATATATATATATAACTGAAACATGATAAAATTAACAGTAATAACTACCATTTAATAAGCACTTGGGTTTTGCCAGACATCGGACTAAGTGATTAGGTATTATTAGTCCCTTTATATAAATCAAAGGAGTGAAACCCACTGAAGTGAGGTCATTTGCCAAAGGTCACACTGCTAGGAATTGGTAAATGCTAAAAAAGAACGCTGATCTGTCTCATTTCAAAGCTGTAATTCAGGACAATACACCACACTGCTTCTCAGGCTGAATAAACTTTACTCTTTATTAACCGCTTTAACAATATTTATTTACCAGACATGAGTTATATTACTTTAGAAAAATATATTAATTTGTTAGTGCATTTATTTATTTATTTATTTATTCATTTAACTGGCTTTGCTGAATGTCTTCAATGTGTCAGGCAAAGCATGGAGGAAGAGGAAGAGAGGTACAAAGATGTCTAATGTATGATTCATGGTCCTTGCTCTGACCACAGTTAATAGGGGAAGTTGTGCAACACAGCACTCCTGGTGTACAGAGGAAAGCACTAATTTTGCTATGGACTAAAAAAGTATGTTTTGAGCTGAGTCTTGAAGGAATATCACTGGAAAAAAAAGGGAGGGCATGGTTTTCTAGATTGAATAAAGTGCACACAAAAAAGCAAGTAGAAGGGAAAAATAATGGTGTCATTAGGAAAGATAGGTCTATTTCACTGGAGAGTAGTGATGTGTGTACATGTATGTAGGGTAACTGGTAGGTGTTGTTGGGGAGATGAAACTTAACAAAGAAATTGCAAGTTTCAGGTTAAAGACCTATCTACATGGATAAAGCATTAAAATTTATCCTACGGGCAGTTTGGACTGGAATCTTTGTTTTTCTCCTGTATTAGATTTGGGTGTGCTTTCCCCCTCTTTTCCTGAAAAGTAATGCACACTCATTGTAACAAAATCATATATATATAAGAGGTTTATAACATAAAATTAACATGCCCTTTATCTCACAAATTATTTTTTTAAGTAGGAAAGAAACATGATTCATTTATATTTTAGAAATTTGATAGCAATATAGAAAATAATAGAGAAAGTGATAAAATATCCCCATTATATTTTATCTTCTTGGATTTTTATGAAGATAGGCTCAAATCATCAAAAGCAAAGAATTAAAAGTAAATTAAATCCAATTTTTCCTCAAATATTTATTTTGAGTTCCTAGTATGAGCAAGTCATTGGAATATGCATACATATACACAGAATGTCCAAACCATTAAAAAATTTAAAATCTAATAACGGGTGAATTATAAGAAACTCATGAATTATAAGAAAGTGCCTTTCTATTTGGACTTCTTTAGTTTCACATTTTAAAGATACTAACTGGAGAGGATTTTCTGAAATTATATATTCTGCAATACTGGCACAGGTACAAAGAAAACAATTCCCTCTTTAGCTAAGTTTTCTAAGTTTAAGCTTTAATAGGAAAAGTAAGCTCTACATATTTTGGTAACTTCCCTTCCTGGTTTGTTTTCTTTAAAAATATTTCATATTTCATGCTATCAAAGTACACCTGGAGTAGTCATGGTCATTCCATGGAGGGCTTTATGTCCTTAAAATATCTGTATATTTCTCAAACTATGTTTTTATATATTTCTCAAAGTATGTATATCTTTAAAAGTATATCTTTAAAGTACCTGTATATTTCCAAAAGTATGATTTTAAAAGATTTTATAGGGATAGATGACTTTAAAATTCCTACTGTTATTAAATTTGATATCTAGTATGTTACTAGATATCAAATATTAAATGACAAGAGTAGCATAGGGTTCAGAAAATTAGGGATGAGGATATTAGGATTAAACTCCAGAGTTCATTGCTTACTGGCTGTATGACCTATTTGACTTATGAAATGAGAATAATAATACTTACTTTGCCTACCTGATGAAGATAGAGAAAACATCAAATGAAAAAGCTCATGCTAAAAAAAAATCAGGTAAGTTAAAAATGTTGTTTAAATAAAAAGTATTAAAATAACTTATGTTTGTAATAACGACCCCAAGGCACTCCATAGTACTAAAATGCCTGTTTCAGGCTTCCAGTTATGGAATGAATAAGTCATGAATTTGAATTAAAGGTACAGCACAAAGAATATAGCCAATGATAATGTAATAGCATTGTATGGTGACGGATGGTAGTTAAATTTAAATAAATAAACATTAGTTATTTATTATCTAGTTAATAATTATTAATAACTATAATAATTATAATTTTAATAAATATGACAAGTTTTTAATATTTAAATTATATAGAGTACATAACATTGTTAAGACAAACATTCAGACCTACCTCAATAAATGGATGTGCAAAAGACCATTTATACAAAAGAAAATGCCATTAATGAATAAACATCATAAGAAGCATTTGACTATTAGTAATAAACACATATTTAATAATGAAAAATAAATAAAGTGCCCATTTGAATTAATTTCAATTTCACAGACATCCAGTAAGTATTTATTATCTGCCAGTACTCTATATTGTCAATCAAAGCAAAATTTAATTAGGTTTGATATAATTATTGTATTAAGTGGATTTTGGTATTATTATAATCAAATTATTTAAATATAGAAATAACAACTTTTTCATATGTTTGTGTGTGTGTGTGCATATATATATATATATATATATATATATATATATATACCAGCACTCTATTTATCAGAATATTATATTATTTAAAATGCTGCTTCTTTCCTGAGGTATATCACTTAAATAAGAACTTACTATAATTGGTATGAGCTTATTTCTTCATCTATTTAGCCCAAGCTGGAGAAAAGAAGTCAGAACAAATTAATCTTCATGTCCCGCTAAAAAATTTTAAATTAAAAACTGAAACTCATAAGACTGTCATATTTTCCACTTTGAATTTATTTATATGATTTCTATTTAAAAACAATTGAAAGTTAAAATGTCAAACTGTACTGGCTTCTTAGTAAGTCATAGTGTGTATAGGAAACAACTGCCATCATCATTTAATATGACTAACAGGGTCCTTACTTTAGTTATTATTCTGCTTCAAAATAATCCAAATATGTGAGAAAGTTTGAAGAGTTTTAGTTTGGAGAATGTGTGACATACTTCAGCCACGCTGGTGGGGGTGGGGTGGGGAACAAGTGCCAGCAGTAGTCAAATGTGCCTGACTTGACTCAAATGGGAGAACCATTATGTATTCTGATACAGATGAAAATGGGATATGGCACAGAAACACAAAATAGTCATATGTGCACAGGACATCTAACAACCTAAAATTTGCATAAGAAAAAGAAAGCATGAAATTTTACAACCTCTGTTGTAAATTCAGAACAGAATGTCTGAAACTCTATAACTGATCTCAGTTTTTCTTTGCCTTTCACATTGCTTTTTCCTGTCAGTTATACCACAATTACCACATAATAAGCAACAAATGAACCAGCTGTATTGCCAGGGAAGCTCCTCTATTAGAAGAAAAGGCAGCCAAACTCCAATATTATTAAAGGCATTCCCCAAAAGGTAAATACCAAAGGGAATTTCCATTTTTCAACTTCTATAGATGTAACATTGACTTCTGTTGTAAAATTGGACATGTGTCTGAAGTAATGGGAGACAGACCAATTAGGGGCTAAGCAAAATCACACTTAAGAATTAACAATATTTGGGGCGCCTGGGTGGCTCAGTGGGTTAAAGCCTCTGCCTTTGGGTCAGGTCATGATCCCAGGGTCCTGGGATCGAGCCCCGAATCAGGCTCTCTGCTCAGCAGGGAGTCTGCTTACCCCTCTCTCTCTCTGCCTGCCTCTATGCATACTTGTTATCTCTGTCTGGCAAATAAATAAAATCTTAAAAAAAAGAATTAACAATATTCAATGGAAAATATTAATATGCTCCAATACTTTTAATTTTTTTACTAATAAGTTTTTATCTATTCACTGTATTTTCCCTGAGTAAAGAGAAGAGGGAAGAGAGTCAGCATGTGTGTTAAAAAAAACAATAGCAAGGATGGTGAGTGCTGTGAATTGTGTAAGACTCATGATTCACAGACCTGTACCCCTGAAGTAAATAATAAATTATATGTCAATTAAAAAAAAATAGCAAGTGAGAAAGGAAGTACCCAGCACAACAAAATCCACCTTCAAACAAACATTCCTCAGTAATGGAGTCACTAAAGCCTAAGGAGGCTCACTCAGTCTCCTGTGGTTCAGAAATTAGAAGAAGGGATGAGGGAAAGAAGAAGGGATGAGGGAAATGGGTACAAGCTTTCATACCCTCTACATTTCCCAATGAATTTCAAGATTTCACACAAAACTTTGGTTTCTAGCACTAAACAAGGGGTTATATTTGTCTGTCTCCTATTACATAGTCCTGTGGTCACTTTGACATAAGTTCCTTACACCCACCAAAAAATTCTTGAATGACTTGAATATACATTCATCTTCCCTTTCTTGGTCTCTTGGCCCTAGTTTCTACGTGGAAAACCCCACTCATTGCTTCTGCCTCTCTCTACAATAATATTAGAGATTAAATTAGGTTTGATCCATCCAAATACAAGTATATTAGTATGAATCACATCAAGGAATGATCTTGAAAAGGAGATTGGGAACAAGGAGGTGGAGAGTTCTTAGCTTTTCAGGATTTTTGCAGAAATCATTTAAGAGTCATGGAAAAATCCCACAAATTAAATATGTATGTGTGGGGGCTTTTACTGGGAGGGGGAATAGAACAAGGGATAAGATAGGAGTCAGATCTGGCCCAAAATAGGAAATAGGGGAACAGGAACACAATAGAAAGGATGGTTCAAGACCTCCACACTTGAAGAGGGGCCACCAAGCTATGTTCCATATTCTTTTCCATGTGCAGAACGTTTCATTAAAGATGCTTTGGCTATTTTTCTCAGTATAAAAATAAGTTTGTGAATAATCCTAAAAGAACATAGAGAAACCCAACACATTATATTTGCACAAACCAGGCCACATAGCAATCACCCAGTCAGTTATTTGTGAACTCCTATAAACCCAGACAAATATGGTAACTAGATGGGGGCAATGACTGGAGGAGACAAGAACCCAGGATCAGACACACATCACCCAATGCACTCTATTGCATTTGCCCTGTTTCAACACAGTGAGGTATATTTATGGTGATCTCATAGCATGTAAACAAAACCTTCTTTTCTCCTTTAGCTACCATGACACTAACCACTGCAGCAACAGGGCAGGGCACAGGCTCTGGTCAGCACAAAGAAGTCATGGTTTATGCTCTCCCTGGAAGCCAAGAAGGAAAGCCCAGAATTTATAAAGGTTAAGAAATTTAGTCTTTGGGGCACCTGAGTAGCTCAATCGTTAAGCATCTGCCTTCACCTCAGGTCATGATCTCAGGGTCCTGGGATTGAGCCCTGTGTCGGGCTCCCTGCTCAGTGGGAGGCCTGCTTCTCCCTCTCCCTCACCCTGCTTGTATTCCTTCTCTTACTGTGTCTCTCTCTGTCAAATAAATAAATAAAACCTTAGAAAAAAAGAAATTTAGTCTTTGCTTCTTGCACTCACCCCTGGGCAGCTCAAGATAGGTTCAGAGGTATTGTTCTTAAACCTGTTCTTACCAACTCATTCTTTTTACACACACACACACACACACACACACACACACACACACACAAACTCACACACTCTGTCGTGCATGGTAGGCCTAGCCCAATCAAGTGAAGGATGGCTCTGGTATGTAAAGTGAGTCCCATGCCCTGGGATTAGAGGTCCAGAACAAGAATCCTTTATTACACCTATAGATAACCCTTACCTAATATTGACTTCCCTTCTGCACCTTTCACCTGTTGCAGCCTCTCCTAACCTTCCTGCACCACTTTTCAGGTCCAGAAAGATTTCCAGTCTTCCAGTAGAAGGATATCAAGTCATGGGGCAACTGAGTTAAAACCTAATCTCCCAAGGAACACTGAAAGTAGAGGAGATACTACGCACAAAAGCCAGCTCAAATTAGCAAAAATAAGGTAAATCAAGAGTCTATGCACTCAAATAATTGTTTTCCTGGTGATAAAAAAAAAAGTATTCCTGCTGTCCAGACCTAGAATTGCTGTCAATTTATCCTTGAGATTGCTCATGTACCTAAGAACACAGTGCAGGAATAAGGGTCTTAAAATTAAGATATGCAAAATTATAAAACCAGAATATTTATGTTATGAAAAAAAGTTAAAATGCACAGTGTAGTGTACATCATTCATGTGAAGCAGTGCAGTTGTCATCTTGGAGAAAGTGGGGCCTAATGTGTGGTTATCCAAGGGATCAAATAAAATTCTATTGGCTCAGAATGGGGTGGGAGTAAGCTTAGCAGCAGCAAGTGTACAACTGTTCTCCCAACAACACCTTTGACTCCTGTCACAACCTATTGCCTGGGACAGTTCTCAATACCCTATCCTAAGAGTGGGTTATGAGACAAGATGTGGAGAAACCCCGCCTTACCCCTGAAAGATTCCCTCCTATAGAATGTAATGGTTCATGAGTTGGGTCCATCAATCTGGTCTCATGCTTAATCTTTGCACTCTGGCATAGGAAAAAGCATTATATGTTTCTTTCTTTGAAGGGAAAACAATTTTCCCATATAGGCCACTATCAAAAGTTGGAGATTCTCAGGGAAGAGACTCAGATAAAGCACACAGAAAGGGATTTTTCCCTAAAACCCTCACATGCATTTGGATAGAGCATGGTTGGAGTTCATTTGCCTTCCCCCTTCCTCCACCTACCCTGCCAAAAGGGAAGAGAGGATAATGTGGACTCCAGCCTGAGATTCATGGTAGTGCCAGCAGCCCCCTCCCCACCCTGTTCCCACTTTCTCCACTCTGTCATTGATGCCTGCTCCTCAAAATTTCCTGAACACAAAAGGATAGCCCCCATCCACTGCCGCCCAATTCTGGGCTTCTGGGAGCTGGGCAGGGCTATGGACCTCTTCTTTTTCCTCCCAGAAGTAGGCTGGCTTTCCTGTGAGTTCAGGGCCTGCTGGTCCTTAAGTGCACATAAGACCACCATATGGTTGATGCTCTGGCAGAAGTGGCACTTCTTTGGTTGGGGTGGCAGCTTGCATTCCTTGGCATGGTAGTCTAGATCTCCACAGTTGTAGCACCTGTCTCCCTTTGATCTATGCTTCTTCATGTTCTTCCCTTTGGGTCACCTCTCACTCCTAGTACAGAACTCCCCACCAGGGCAGGTGACTCAGATAGATTCCAGGCCCTTATCAGACTTCTCAAAGGTAAAGTCCACTGCCTCACCCTCCTACAGGCTCTGGAAGCCCTCCATGTTCAGCTTGGTCTGGTGCACAGACATGGACAGGGGTTAAGCATGACCCTAGCGCATGTTGTCATGGACAGGAAGCTGAACTCCATGCACACATTTAACCACTTACAGAAGTGGGAACCCTGCAGCGGCTGTGACTCCTCTGCTGCCGGGCAGTGTCAGATACCTCCTCAGGCACCTTGGCGAAGCCACCTGTAACCTGCTGGTCTGACACAGAGCCCATGGTAGTTGACTGAGCTTGTGATCCAGGTGAACCTGGTCAGGTGGCTACTGGCCTCAGAGAAGTCTAGAGGCAAAGGGGTGGCTTGAAGAAGAGGCTGCTACATCTTCCCCCAGCATCTGTTCTAATACTTTTTAAATAATTATGCTAAAATAAAGTGCAGAAAATACAATTTCTGGCATAGAAAACGCCATAATGGTATTGGAAATTGGTGGTCCCAGCAAATTTTCAATACTCTCCAGCTTCTCCAAGTATACTCTCTTTCTAGGCTCTTTGTTTTTTGCTTGCCTGTCAGAAACCTAAACAACAAAACACTCACAGATAATTAACCATCAATAACTTGCTAGAAGACTTTCTCCTCATTGTCTTTCCTTATGAGAAGAAAATTAGATCATAAATCCTCCTTATATATTAATTTAATAACATTGTTGAAGCCTTTTTAAAACAATAAAGACATTATTTTACAAATGAAGAGTGGATAGACAGGCAAGGGCTAAGAAGCTTTAACCAAGTCACATGGTGAGGTAAAATGAGGAGCACAGGAGTAGTCAGGACACCTAGATTTCAGATTTAGTTTTTAACTTGCCCTGTGACCTTGGGTAAGTTTAAATGACCTCTCCTCTGAGGCAGTTTCTCCATAGGAAAAATTGTGATGGTGATGTCAGTGCTGCTTACCTTTGTAAAATATTACAAAAAGTAATTTAGTTATCCAATAGACATTTGTTAAATTCCTATTACATGTCAGACACTGAGTTAGAATCAAGTGAGATAATGGAAATCAAAATGGCAAGCCCAGATATAAGTTCAAGTGTTATTGCTCTAAAACTTGCCTAGCTCTTCAAAAAGATATAGTTTTTGCACAAAGAATAGATAAAAAGGGATATAAACTTAATATTTTCTTTCATATTTTTATTCCAGAAAATTTCTGTTATTAACTCATAGCTGTCTAGCCTGTAAAACTTAGCAGAATTATGTAAGAATTAATGTTTTTTTCCTCCCTACCAGATATGAAAGCTCTCAGGTAGCTTATCATTTAAATGAGTGTAGACATTGCATAGCAACTATTGTTACTACTACTCCTACTCCTCCTCAGGCTTTTATTGATTCTTCATAAAGAAGAGAAAAAAGGAACTAACACTTAGTGAGTATCTATTATTGGTCACACTCTGTGCTACCTCTTTTACCTATAAAATTTCATTTAATACAAATAAATGTTTGGCAAGGTATATATTATTCTGCCCATTTTATAAATCCACTAACCATGTTTTAGTGAAATGAAGGTCACTTAGGAGAAATTGGTGAAATTCTAAAACAAACTCAAGTCTTTCTCTCAAATCCCATGCTTTTTCTGACATATTTAAAGAAAAAATGGAGTTAGAATAATCCATATTTACTGATAGAGACCAGTAGAGAGGTCAGATTCTCCATGGAGGGCATATGGGAAATTAATGATGGAAACAGATCTAGAATACATGTCCTCTGTATTCCAGTTTATTGTAATTTTCCTTTCAGTTTCATTAAGTGTATATGGTGTCAATTTAACTATAGCTACCAAATATAATTAATTAACTGAAGAAGTGAAGCAGTATTAACTTTAAAGTCAATAATTTATTAAAGATTGTTTTCCACAGGAACTAAATTTAAAAGAATAAAGTATTTTGATACATAAATACAAGTTGATTTTTTTCATTTTTACTTTATAGCTGGTTTGGTTAGTAGTTTCCTGCCTTTCTTAAAGTCTTATCAACTTGTTTCTTGTTTATTGGTTTTTCAAGTAAAAGAGAAACCATTCTTAAAAACTGCAATTAAGGGGCACCTGGGTGGCTCAGTTGGTTAAGTGTCTGACTTGTATCGGGCTCCCCACTCAGCAAGGAATCTGCTCGTTCCTCTCCCTCTGCCCCTTCCCACTGCTTGTGCTGTCTCTCTCTCTCTCTCAAATAAATAAATAAAATCTTTAAAAAAAACCACATAAAAATATAAAACAACTAGACATAACAGGCATCCCGAACACTGCATCCAACAACAGAAAAATATTTTTCAAGTGAACATAGAGCATTCTTTAGAATAGACTATATGGTAGGCCATACAAAAACCATTAATAAAGTTTAAAGGATCAAAATCCTACAAAATATGTTTTCCAACCATAATAGAATAAAATTAGAAATCAATAGCAAAAGGAAAATAGGAAAATTCACAAATATGTGGATATTAAACAACATGTTTTCAAATAACCAGTCAGAGAAAAAAAATCACAAAGGGAATTAGAAAATCCTTTGAGGGGTGCATGGGTGGCTCAGTAATTAAG